>CANYBF012964082.1:0-15659 GCA_948192965.1 Dalechampia spathulata | reverse complement strand
CCTAATTTACCATCACTTAAAATCAAATATTTAATTCTCTAAATTAAATATCCCTTTAAATCCTCTATACAAATATACCTATATTCCTTCATAAAACTAAATTTGATCAATAAAACATACATCTATTTATACCGAATATTCTTGTCAATCCGTATATATCAAAATAATATCCGTACATTTCTAATTTCCACATAATTAACAAATCACCACTCCATGTTAAATCCATTTTAAATTCATCACATTTTCTAATCAATAATTCTATCAATTATTATCATATAAATATTAGAACTCAAATCAATTAGCATCCCATTTAATTTCCTTATCATCCGTAGATATCACACCATTCCAAATTTAATCTCGATCATTCACACATAAAATTTATAACACATTACATTTATAATTAATACAGTGTACTAAATGTGAGGATGTGATATTTATTAAAATCTAATTACTTATAAAGAAACAAACTAATAACTTGACAAGCAAGCCATCATAACCATGACTGTCAATTTGTTCTTCTAGCAATAACTGTCCTTGCAACAAGTCCAACAAATTATTTGCCTAACTTTATGGGACCATCTTGTAAGAAAACATTGTTTTTTTTTCATTTTCAGTTACATAATCAATGATAAACTATATGCGGAAAGAGTTTTGCGTAGGTTAGCATGTGAAATAGCAGAAGCAAGCACAGGTAACCCAGTATCATTGGTGACATGCTCCGTGGTCAGCTCCCTCCCATTTCCTGCATTGCCTGTCTTAGTGTGACGTTAAAGTGCATACTCCTGATCATGTTTTGCTCCTTTCTCGCATAGTTTTTAGCTGCCATCGTCTCCTCTGCATTACCATAAAACAAACTTTCTAAATGTTTATGTATATGTATCATAAAATCAAATAAAAACTAGATGGATGGACGTACCTACATTTGCGATGAGAATAAGGATAAAAAAGATGGCAAGGAAGTAAACAGGTTTAAGACAAGTCTTGGCCATGGTTTTTCTCACTTGCATTATATGTAATTGGTATATATATGTGTGTGAGTGTGTGTTTATATTACTTGTGAAGAGAAGGCAAGTGGGTACCTGTATTTATAGCTGAAATTGCTTCTACTCTAAGCTATAAGATCAACCATTTCATCTATGAGTTGATTATTTCAATAAATTATATTACGTCCTATATATCAAACAATGTTTATAGTATTAACTTCAACTTTAAAATTAAACAATGTTTATAATATTAATTTTAATTTTAAAATTATGAGATGTTTATCCGATTAACTATTAATAATTATGTCAACAAATATAATATGAATGTAAAATTAAAATGATGGATAGTAGTGTTAATTCTTTATTAAGAATTGAGATCCGGTGTAAGCTGACTTTGTGAAAGCTTTTGACTTAATACACACCATGTGAAAGCCATATGCATAGCTTCCTCGTTCGCAAGATAGAAAGTCAATTACTAGGATCTCTTTGCTTTGTAAAAACTACACTTATAATGCCGACCTTAGCTCAGTTGGTAGAGCGGAGGACTGTAGTGGGATGCTTCCTAACAGCTAATCCTTAGGTCGCTGGTTCGAATTCGGGCAGGTCGGACCCTTAGCAATTTTTTTAGGGAAAAGGAAAATGATCGGAGACAGCCCAAGGATCAACGTGGTGTTGATTTTCACCAATAACATGCCATCCTACTTCTGCACAAGTTGACAAACAATCAATAAAACAGAATCTAACTCATAATGCATGATCAAATGCGTACTAGCTGTTCGTTTATTTAATGAAGAAAAACCCTAATCACTAACAAACCTCATTTATTCATTATTTAAATTGAGTTTCTGCTAAATCAATCAGATTTTACAATTTAATTTGGTGATCGGGGTAGCCGCCAGATAACGACATCCGTTTGTCTGCTGCGATTGAGAGTGTTGCTAATGGCAGCACCAAACCCGGGAAGATCGTTACAAGGGTTTAAGCTGGTGCGTTGATTTTGAACATCTGATGAGTGATAGACCGATGATATTTCAATTCATTCCAAACCTTGATGGAAAACAAACAAAGTAATCGATAACTACTCGTCTGAAGTATGTTTGCTCCAACAGAAATGGATAACCGCGTCTGCATTCAAAGGACCGCATATGATCTTCGAATGTCTCCCCGTGCCGTATTTTGGTTACTGATCCATTTTCTTCAGCCTGAAAAAATGAAACTTTTTAAGATGTCGAGACCTACTGGTGTTAACGTTCAAATACTTTAAGCAACAGACAGAAAGTAAACGTCTGTAACCAAGAGGAAGATGATTTGAAAAGGCTGTTGCTATAAGGAAGACCGAGTACTCGGGATGGCGCATCTTCAGGTGGTAGGTGGATGCCATGCTCATGCAGTTAGATCCTTCATCATGAACAACCAGACCAGTTCCCTGCACAACACAAATTTTAATCAGAAAACAGAATGTCATAACTGACACTCTGCCTTGATTTGATTGCCATGATATTGCTTGTAACAAGAGACGAATTTAGTTTTCACCCCGGTGACCCTGTTGACCAGACAGCAGGTATATGCAATCAACGATCTCCAGGTTCTATGATGAGATTGAGATTCCTTGAGATACCAATTCTCTAACCTATAGTGTAACCAATAATATTTAAGTATGTGTATGAATAATCAAGATTATTGAAAAGGACTGCAAGATCAACCATGTATCAAACAAGAGCTATATTGATATCATCCTCACTGTGTCAGCAAAAGCTATATCCAACGGAGTGCCTTGCATATTGGCCTATCCTATTACCAACTAATTCTAAGAACAATAACAAGAACCTGTCATATCTATCAACAAAGCTCCTTTCTGTTTAATCTAATTTTGTCACATATTATATATATACATATATATGTATGCATGTTTATCTTTTTCAACATTTTTAGAGCTGTTCTTTTAGGAGCTTAAAGAGTTCAGAGAATTGATTCTTGAGCTCAATATATATTATATATACTTGTCTTCTTTTCATCTTATGGTTTATTTCATCCTTACCAATTGGTAAGTTCTTTTTTCCTGTTTACTCTTTCCAATAAACACATTCCTCTAGAATTTGCATAAAGTCTAAGGTTTGCCAATTTTCAATTCATTGGCTTTTACTTCTTAAAACTTTTTTCAAGGCTTTGAATGATTATCATGACAGCTTCATGTTTCCTTGCAACTCTTTTATTGATACTGAATAATATGATACGTACATGTGATTCATTCCTTCAATTGTCAGGTTCCTGATTTCCATTTATGTGTTGCTCAATTATTTCATCATAATTTAGTTGTTTTCATCGCTTTTCAAATGCATTCTTGTTGTTTGTATTTTTGTTGCAATGATTTTTCCCAGTATACATTTTCATGCTAAAGCATATGTTGCTATCTATATCTCGAACAGGATAAAATGAAGGACAGATACGTTTCATCTTGGATCTTTGAGTTTCCTGATCTTTAATGCTTTGGAAGGCAGACAAATATATTCAGAGAGTGCTTACTACATTTAACATTTCGTATTTATAGAACTAAAAAGGGTTCAGATATGGCAATGGCCGATGTTATGTCACGGCTGCTTGATAGGCATATCAAAGCGGGTAAGCATTCAGCAATAATTTGGGATATCCTGGTTCAATTCAACTACTTCCACGGTATCCTAAAAAACAGTTTTTGAATGTTGATTTTATGAACATCCAGACATTAAAAACAGTAAATAAGAGAGGGAAGATAGGCTTGCATCTTTCAAGAAGGCGGCAATTCATGCATGCAACAAGTTCCGGAACTCCTTCACAAAGAAGGGCCGTAGACACAGCCGAGTAATGTCTGTTGCAATTGACGGTGATATTGATGCTGAAGAATTGCAAGCTGTTGATGCATTTCACCAGGCACTTATCCTTGATAAGCTATTGCCTTCTAAGCATGATGATCACTATATGATGCTCAGGTAGGTCAACCCCTCTTCTCAATCAATGATTGAAATTTTAAGATGTCAAAGTTTGACGGGATCTATCAATGGCTAACTAAAATCATCAGTTTCAGGCATTTGAGTCATCCTCTTTAAATTTGAAAGATTAATACAAGTTGTAGTTATTTAGATATACTTAACAAAATGATATCAATCAGTAAGTTCGCATATCCTGGTATGGTTTTTCAGGTTTTTGAGGGCTAGGAAATTTGATGTTGAGAAAGCAAAGCAAATGTGGTCTGACATGCTCCATTGGAGGAAAGAATTTGGCACTGACACAATTCTGGAGGTAATTAGCAAAAGATTAGTCAAAACAACACTGCATGTATTATGCTTCAGTATACTAAAATGGCATCTACATATAGACTTATGAATTTTCACGTTCCTTTAGAGGACTTTGAGTTCCAGGAATTATATGAAGTTGTGTCATGAAATGCCATCCACAAGGATACCATGGTGTTGATAAGGAAGGATGGTGTTGATAAGGAAGGATGACCTGTTTACATTGAAAAGCTTGATGAAGTTGATGCTAACAAACTCCTACAAGTCACAACATTGGACTGATATGTGAAGTACCAAGTCAAGGAGTTCGAGAAAACCTTTGCTTATAAGCATCTAGTTTGTTTAGTTGCAGCCAATAAGCACATTGATCAGAGAACTACTATTTTGGATGTGTAAGGACTGGTAAGTTCAAATTTTTCCTGCTAGCTTCCCTTTGATTCTTGGAGAAATCTAACAGGCTAACTATATATCCATGATTTAGGGTCTTAAACAATTCATCAAAACTCCAAGAGAACTTATTACTAGCATTCAAAAGATTGATGGGGATAATTATCCTGAGGTAGTCATAATTTCCAAGAAGACAAGCTTTCTTCTTCTTCTTGATCTTTGCTTTCTTATATGCAATGAGTAACTTCTTTCTAATTTTCGCAGACACTGAATGGCATGATTAACGGCAGGGCTGGATTCAGGCTTTTATGGAACATTGTTAAGGGGTTCCCTGACCCCAAAACTGCCACCACAATCCATGTGAGCATTCATTTTATGTTCATATATAGTAGCTAGCTGCTGGCTTCTTAGCCCCCTAATAACAAAGGTTAGCATTGGTTCATTTCTAACAGTGTCTCTAATTATTAAATGTTTTTTCTACCAGGTCCTGGGTACTAAATACCAGAGCAAGTTATTAGAGATAATTGATGCTAGGTAAGTTTATTCTTAATGAATCAAGTGAAAGTTAAATGATGTGGACATTCTTTTATTCTCTACTTAGTTACAATAGCATATTTTGGTAGTTTGTTAGTAGCCTAGCCTCTAAATTTCTCTATTAAACTCCTCTATTTTTTTCTCTTTCATTGCAAATAGTGAGCTGCCATAATTTATGGGTGGTACTTCTACCTGTGCCAACAAGGGCGGCTGAATGTGCTCTAATAAGGGTCCCTGGAATGATCCACAAATAATGAAGCTAAACTGAGGCTGCTTATGCATTCTAATAGCATTTTGTTTTGTGCGTAAAGTTCACCTGTTTAGAATACTTGTGAAACTCACAATGAGTTTTTAAATGTTTGATGATCCAGGTGATTCAAAATGGTATAGCCAGGTGCAGCAGGAAAATATGTCAAGAATAGAGGAGAAGACAGTTTCAGAAAGTGCAAAGGTACGCTTTCCATTTCACAAAGTTACTGACTCTTTCATTCAATACTGTTTAAATGTACAAACGGGCTTGCTTTTTTTATTCCTAGAAATTCGAGTTCTTATTCAATAGATTGATAAACTTCCTTCTTTTTTTCCTTTTCTGTTATGCTTGTAGGGTTTCAAAACACAAAGGTATGTGATTCTTTCACTATAGAAGCAGTTGTTATTGAGCATCCAAAGCTCGCTCCTCTCCCGAAAGAAGTAAGTTTACCAAAATTCCATGTTATAGAAGAAATAAATAACACTGACTAGGCTAAAAAAGCATGATAGAATTTGGATGTGATCAACTTCATCTTCTTATATTTGCAGTTTCCTTCTAGCAACAAGACCCATAATGATAACAACTTTGACAAACTTATTCCAATGGTTGACAAGCCCGTTGATGCTGTCAGGCAAGCTCCTATGAAGCATAATGGATATGGTAATGCAATTTCTTCAAGACTATGCACATCTTTCCTAAAATAATGGCTTGCCAACCTTTTGCTTTGGATACATATTTAGCGATGATTCCAATTATCATATTGATTTATATACAATCCATCTCCGATGTGTAGATCATTTCCCACTGGATAGTGCTGGTAAAGCTGAAGCAATCAACAACCCTATAATAAATGGGATCATGGCCCTGGTGATGGGAATTATGACCATGATTCGCATGACTAGGAACATGCCTCAAAAAATTACTGAAGCTGCTATATATAGCAGTCGTGTTTGCAATGATGATGCGATGGGGAAAAGCCATGCATTGCCATCATCAAGCATCTCCACTTGATGATGACTACAAGAACATGATGATACGCATGGCTGCTATGGAAGAGGAGTTGGACTTGCTTACCTAAAAAGCAAATGCCATACCACTTGAGAGAGAGGAAATGCTGAATACTGCTTTAAGGCGCTCTGACTTGATGGAACAAGAGTTGGCTGCTACCAAGAAAGTATTAGCCTACCGGATTTTTTTTAATCTAAGTAGTTTTTACTTTTGAGTCAATTACTCGTATTGAGACATGCTCAAGACATACATTTGGAACTAACTTATGCATCTTTCTAATTATTGGACTGGACAGCCACTTGATGATACAGTAGCTAAACAGCAGGAACTCATGGAGTACATTGAAAAGAGAAAGAAGAAGAAGAGGGTAAGCAAAATGATGATGTCTCAGTTTTTCTAATTTTGATCAAAGAATGCTCCGTGAGGTGGAAACTGCTACTTTTCTCTACAAAGCTATACATGAACTAGATAATCAACCAACGCTAGCGAGGATAGACTTTTTGTCCCTAATATACGTTATTCAAGTGTCTCTGACTTTGTGTGATACACCTTTTTGTACAATTTCTTGTTTCTTTCTCATTCGTAATTGTAAAATGTGAAATGACTATTGACTTATAGTGTGATTGATTCAAATTGCCTTGGCTTTGCTTTGTTTTGATTTCAATTACCTATAATGCATAAATTGGACATTTTATATGAAAATATAATTGTTGTGAATTAGATATTTTTTAGAGGATTTTCACAGATAAGATAAGATTTTCTAGATAGGAGTTGTCTCCTTTTTCTTATCATCTACATGTACATAAATACATTACCTAATAAATGCTAAAATATATCATTCCTAGTTGCTAGGGTTCTTTTTTTTTGCTCTTGTTGCCTTGTGAGCAGCTGTCGTTCATCCCTTGGAGGCACTTGTGAGAGTGCATCTCCTGCCACCATTACCCGGTGTCAAAGGTTTGGTGGTTTTCAATCAACATTTACCCAAAAGCCAGTGAGCAATAGGGCTACGCTTTTGATTCATGGGTCATTTAAATTTTCTACCCATTTCACGTACCGGCATCTCCTGCCGTCACTGCCTGGCATCAAAGATTCGGTGACTACTGATCAGCATTTACCCAAAAGCTGGTGACCAAAAGGGTTGTGCGTGTGGTTCATGTGCCATTTAAAGTTTCTACTTAGTTTCACGCATCGGTACGTGGAGGTGCATGGGACGTCAAGTGAAGCTCTAATTCAGTCTGCGGTGTCATTTTTCTCTTCTGACTCTATTTCTGACGTTGTTTTCTTTCTTTTAACCATTGGTTTTCCATTTTGTTAAGAGGGCAGCTCATCCCTATTTTTAGAAGTGGTTCTTATTTCTATTTTTTATATTTCTAGGTTGTGCTTACTAAATGGCAGTAAACAGAACTACTATGTCTGATGTTATTCCTTTAGCTGTCAAAATCAGCGACGAAAAGCTCAATGGCACCAACTATTATGATTGGCAAAAGGTAGTAGACATGTATTTATTGAGTATTGAATAAGATTTACTAAGTTATTTTTACAGATTCGTAATTGTATTTCAGCTGAAGTCATAACCATCACTAGTCCTTATGCAACCGTCAAGGAATTGCTTGATTATCTTGACTTTTTATATTCAGGAAAGGGTAATATTACTCGAACCTATGATATTTGCAAAGCTTTCTATCGTACTGATAAACAAGATAAGTCTCTTACAACTTATTTTATAAAGTTTAAGAAAATCTATGAAGAATTGAAAACTTTGATTCCTTTTAGTCTCGATGTCAAAATCCAGCATGCTAACCTCAAGAAGATGGCAATTTGATACTACTCAATCTCAAATCCTCTCGGGATCCAAAATTCTCTCATTACTTAAGACTTTCTCTCAGGTGCTTCGCACTGAACATAACATTACTTCATCTATTTTAGCAACTTCCAATTTTGCTTTGGTCTTTCGATGGAATTAGTCTCGTCAACCATCTCAACCAAGTAGTTCTTTTACTCGAGATCCAGAGAATGTTGTTTGTTATTATTGTCATGAGCAAGGTCATACTCGTCGCACCTACCGGAAGTTGGCTAATCGATCTTCTTAATCTATCACTAGTCCTTGTACCAATGTTGCCATGACTTCTTCAAATTTGGTACTAGTATCTGTCGATGAATTTTCCCAATTCTCATAATATCAAGAAGCCTTAAAATAGTCTACTTAATCCCCTTCTAATGATATTGACTTCGGTAATAAAAACTCTTACCTTTTGTCTACCTCCACCAAATGGGTCATTGATTCAGGTGTCACAAATCATATGACAAGTAATTCTACCTTATTTTCATCTTTTCATTCTTCCACTTCTTAATCTTCTATTACATTAGCAGATGGCACGACATCTACTGTCTTAGGATCGGGCATTATTAAACCTACCTCTTTTATTTCTTTAGCCTCTGTCCTTCATTTACCAAATTTCTTGTTCAATTTAGTTTTTATAAGTAAACTCACATGTACTTTGAATTGTTCTATTTCTTTTTATCCTGATCATTATTTATTTCAGAATCTTACAATGAAGAAGATTATTGGTAGAGGTCATGAATCAACTAGGTTGTTTATCTTGGATACACTTATTTCCCATTCACATATGTGTTCTGAGACTTCTAAAAACTTCACTACACATTATCAATTAGGTCATCCCTCTTTGTCTTTGTTAAAATTGTTATATCCATAGTTTAACACTTTGTCATCTTTTAATTACGAGTCTTGTCAATATGCCAAGCATCATTATAGTCCGCTAGGTCTAAGAGTTAATAAACATGCTTGTTCACTATTTACTTTAGTTCATACAGATGTTTGGGGGTCCTTGTTCAGTATCATCAAAGAATGGTTTTTGATATTTTGTTACATTTGTCGATGATTATTCTTGTGTAACATGGCTTTATCTAATGAAAAATCGTTTTGAATTGTTTCATCACTTTTTAGCCTTTTATGCTAAAATTTACACATAATTTAATGTTTATGTTCAATGTTTACATAGTGATAATGCTAAAGAATACTTATCTCATTTATTTTAATTTTTATGACACAACATGGTATTCTTCATCAAACCTCATATGTTGATACACCCTCTCATATTGGTGTTGCAAAGCGCAAGAATCATCATCTTCTTGAAACTACTCATGCTCTTCTATTCCAAAGGCAAGTTCCTTCCTAATTTTGGGTTGATACTATTACTATTGCTTGTTTTTTAATTAATCTTATGTTATCTTTTGTTGTTCAAGGTACTACTCCATTTCACACTTTGTTTCCTACTCTATCTTTGTTTTTTGTTCCTCCTCATATATTTAGTTGTACATGTTTTATTCATGATGTTCATCCATAACTTAGCAAACTTGAACCCCGATCTCTTAAATGTGTCTTTTTAAGGTATTCTCGATTACAGAAGGGATATCGTTGTTATTCTCCTGACTTACAATGATATTTAATCTTTATTAATGTTACTTTTTGGGAGGATGTTCCTTTCTTTTCCTCTTCCTCTCTACTTAACCAATAAGGAGAGACTAATACTTTTTTGATCTATATTGTTTCTAACCTACCAACAGTCTCTACGTCTCCTACAATAGCATCTACACCTCTTCCTCCACCTTCACTTCCTCCTAAACCACTATTTTATGTAGGTATATGCTCATTGTTCCCAACCCACTGGTTCATGTCCTACCATAGTCTCTCCATCTCCAAATCCTACTCTCATTAATCTTGATCTACCTATTGCCCTTCATAAAGGTAAATGTAAATGTACCCATCCCATCTCTTCTTTTGTTGCTTATACTCATTTATCTTTGCCTACTTGTTCCTTTATTGCTTCTTTAGATTTGATTTTTATTCCTAAGACTGTTTCTCAAGCTTTATCTCACTTTGGTTGGAAAATGGCAATGGTAGTGGAAATGACTGCATTGGATACCAATGGTAGATGGTTGTTAATTGATTTACCACCTAGCAAGACTAATATTATAAGTGGGTTTTTACTGTTAAGGTTAATCCTGATGGGTCGATCTCCCGGATGAAAGCTTGTCCTGTTGCAAAAGGCTATGCTCAAACTTATGGAGTTTATTATTCTAACACCTTTTCTCCTGTTGCTAAATTGACCTCTGTTTGACTCTTTATCTCTTTAGCAGCTACTTATAATTGGTTATTGTACCAATTAGATATCAAGAATATGTTCCTACATGGTGATCTTTAGGAAGAAGTTTACATGGAGCAACCACCTGGCTTTGTTGCTCAGGGGGAGCATGGGAAGGTATGTAAACTTCAAAAGTCCTTATATAGTCTAAAATAAAGCCTGCGTGCATGGTTTGGTAGGTTAAGTGATGTTGTTCTTAAATATGGGATGCAGAAGAGTACGTATGATCATTCTATCTTTTATAAGTAGATTGAATTCAATATTGTTCTTTTGGTTATGTATGTTGATGATATTATCCTTACAGGCAGTGATGCTGCAGGAATTCAATCTCTTAAATCCTTTTTGCATACTCAATTTCAAACAAAGGATTTAGGTGTATTGAAATATTTTTTAGGGGTTGAGGTGACTCAAAGTAAGCAAGGTATTTTCTTATCATAAAGGAAATATGTTCTTGATTTATTAATAGAGATTGAGACGCTTGGGCAAGATTGTCTAGTATGCCACTGACACCTAGATTACAACTTATGAAGGATGATAGTGAGTTATTTTCAAATTCCAAAAAATATAGACAGTTGGTTGGTAAGTTGAACTATCTTACTATTACTTGGCTAAATATTGTGTATTCTGTTAGTGTGGTTAGTCAATTTCTATCTTCTCCTACAGTTAACCATTAGGCTGCTGTAGAGAAAATTCTCTATTACTTAAAAAGTGCACCCAGTCGTGGTATTGTTTATAGAAACCATGGGCATAATACTATTGAGTATTTTTTGGATGCAGATTGGATTGGGTCTAAGTGCGATAGGAGATTGATCATAAGATATTGTTTGTTTTTGGGGGGTAATTTGATATCATGGAAGAGTAAGAAGTAGAATGTAATGTCCATATCGAGTTTCAAGTCAGAATATAGAGCCATGACATAAACAGTATGTGAAGCTATTTGGGTTCAGCACCTTATGAATGAGCTTGAACTTAAACTCGTGCTACTGGCGAAATTATGGTGTGATAATCAAGCAGCTCTTCATATTGCTTCAAACCCAATTTTTCATGAATGTACTAAGCATATCGAGGTGGATTGTCATTTTGTTCGGAAAAACATCAACAAAATATGGTTTCTACTGGATTCGTAAAGACTGGGGACCAATTAGGAGATATTTTCATTAAGACACTTAATAGGGTTCAAATCAAACACATTTGTAATAAGTTGGGCATGATTGATATTGATGCGCTAACTTGAAAAAGAGTATTGTGAATTATATATTTTCTAGAGATTTTTCCTAGATAAGATAAGATTTTATAGATAGGATTTGTCCCTCTTTTCTTATCTTCTACATGTGTATAAATACATTACCTAATGAATGCTAAAATATATCATTTCATAATAATAACAAAGTCTAGTCAAAAATCATCATGCTATAATAGTAAACGTTGTGTTAGTTGATGCATTCCCTTTTTCATAGAAAGAGATGCAATGTAGCATGATACAGTACCCCCAAGGTAGAAAATTACACAAAATTAAACATGAAATAGTAATATGTAATAATCAAACAAAATTGCATTAATTAGGAAGTGTGTCTCAGCTTGTATGTCAAAACCACTCATAAAGTAAAGACAAATGAAGTGCCAGTCTCTTTTTCTGACATGGAGGGACAAGTGTCAGCTATATAAATTACTAATAAAAACTTAAATAGTTAATAATCTATTACATGGGTAAATAAGAGAGAGAGATATCACCATACCCTAAACTTCGCTGTAAGCAAGTAATTCTTCTTGCCTCATTAAAGCTTCATGCAGTGCCTGTTCAGGAAGAACCAAGTAATCAGGAAAATTATGGAGAATAGCATAGAAAAGATGTTCCAACAGCATGTAAAAATGTTAGAAATAATAAGACTAATTGTTAATCTCTTCTATCTGTGGATGTAACTCCTCACTTTCAGCAATGATATTAAATCACTTTGTTGTTAAAAAAAACATCATTGTTAGTTTTTGAAGCTCCATCCGTTAACCTTGAGCCTCCCGAAAGTTGCAGGTTGATAAGCCAATTGAGGTTTTCCTTCATCGGATAAAATTGGTCCCAAAATAGCGTTTCATGTACAAGGAAAAAATTGACGGCATGTCATGACCAATTACTCCACTAAATAAAGGTGAAAACAATGTCAATCTTCGAGTAAAACACTCAGAGACCAACAAACCCAAGGTGCTAATACAACTTAAGGAACAAGACTCGTCATAGGTTCCAATAAGATCTCACTAAATTGATGATGAAGCAAAGATCAATTTGTAATTAACACCACAACAAACAAAAATGATCATCGAACATATTATCATCAATTTGCATATTTTTTTTATAATTATTTTATTAATTTTTTGAAATTGTTAATCAAATAATATTTTCACATGACAACTCATGTGGTAAAGAATATTAAATAAAAGTATTTCACATTTCCATATGAGCTTTTATCAAAAAGATTCTAAATGTATATGTCTGCTCTATGCTTATCATATATAAACTAAAAGTGGGAAGGAGGAAAGTGAAAATACAAGTTCATCCCTCCCCTTTAATTTTAATAATTCAAAAATAAATATTACTTTTTTAATTTTAATTTAAAGATAAATATTATTTTTTAAAATTTACATTAAGATAACTATTACTTTTTAAAATTCTTAAAAAATAAATATAAAAAATAATCTAACAAATAAAAATAATAAAATAAAGTTTTGTTTAATATAAATTAGTACAAAAAATAAATTTATTAATTGTAATTAGTGTATTATTTTATATTTTTATTAAAATTTTTAATTTAAATATTATTTTTTAAAACTTATCAAAAATAAATATAAAAATGAATTTAATAAATATAAATAATAAAATAAATTTTTATTTAATGTAAATTAGTGAATAAAATAAATTTATTAATTATGATTAGTATATTATTAAATTATATTTTATTTTATTTTACATAATTATCTTATTAAATTTAGAAAATGGATAACTTAATATTAATTAAGATAATTTTAAATTATATTATATTTTACATAATTATCTTATTAAATTTAAAAAATAGATGTCTTAATATAAATTAGCATAATATTAAATTAAGTTATATTTTACATAATTATCTTATTAAATTTGGAAAATGGATGTCTTAATATTAATTAACATAATATTAAATAATTATATCACTATTAAAATTAATAAATTAAAAATATAAATTAATGCATAATTTAAACATAAATACTACTTATTTTATTTGTATTTGTTAGCCACTAAATTTTATTCAAAGTTAAAAACTACTAACTTTATTCAACTATAAATACTACTCCTTTTAATTCTATTTATTAAAAATAATTAATTTTATTTATATTTATTAATTATTAAATTGTATTCAAAGATAAATACTACTAATTTATCATTAATTACTTTTTAAAATTTATCAAAAATAAATATAAAAATTAATCTAACAAATATAAATAATAAAATATATTTTTTAAATATAAATTATTGTACAAAATAAATTAATTAATTGTAATTAGTATATTATTTTATATTAATTGTGATTAGTATATTATTGAATTATATTATATTATATTTTACGTAGTTATCTTATTAAATTTGAAAAATGGATGGCTTAATATTAATTAACATAATATTCAATTAAATTATATTTTATGTAATTATCTTATTAAATTTGAAAAATAAATGTCTTAATATTAATTAGCATAATATTAAATTGTATTGTATTTTACATAATTATTTTAATAATAAGATATTTAATAATTAATATGTAATTAATAATAAATTAGTAGTATTTATCTTTGAATAAAATTTAATAATTAATAAATATAAATAAAATTATTAATTTTTAACTTTGAATAAAATTTAATAGCTAACAAATAGAAATAAAATGAGTAGTATTTATATTTGAATAAAATTAGTAGTTTTTAACTTTAAATAAAATTTAGTTGCTAATAAATACAAATAAAATGAGTAGTATTTATATTTAAATTATATATTAATTTATATTTTTAATTTATTAATTTTCATAGTGATATAATTATTTAATATTATATTAATTCATATCAAGACATTTATTTTTCAAATTTAATAAGATAATTACGTAAAATTTAATTATTTCAATATTATGCTAATTAATATTAATAAATTTATTTTGAAATCCCTGCGGAAATGGCAACACATGCGACGGTTTATAATGGTTTGGCACCAACTCTTGCCTACGTCTACATCTCCTACGTCTCAACTTAAGGTTCCGCTAAATTCAATCAAATACAACAAAGGATTCTACAATTGAATCCTAAACCCTAGTGTTTTTAGGCTCACACTCAAACCTTTACAATGATCAACCTCACAAACTCTCAATTATAATTTAATGCCTAAACATTAAACACACACCAACCCACAATAGCAAAACCTAACTCTTAGATTGTGGGAATACAATAGAATAAAAGTTTACAAGCTAAAATACAATGCTATAAGTAGAACTTACTTGTCAATGAAGTAGAATACTTAAAGGAAACTAACCATTAGACAAAGATAATATTACGTTCAATGTTAAAAAAGCCGTTAGAAAGAGTTTAAAATCTTTCCGCTAAGTCGCGTACGGCTGTAACAAACATGGTACGCCCGTACCAATTTAAAAAGACACATTTGAAAAATTAGAGGGAAGTTGGGTACGGTCGTACCACCCATTGGTACGCCCGTACCAACACATTTTTTCGGATAAGCAATTTTCCTGCGAGTAACCGTACAGTCGTACCACCTAATGGTACGCTCGTACCAAAACAGGTTTACTGACAAATCAAACTCCTACGAGCAATGGTACGCCCGTACCATGCCCAAGCAAACAGTACTAACTTGGTACGGCCAACCGTATACCCATACCATACATCAAAGTAATTTGATACTCCCGTACCAACCACAAAAACATACTTCAAAGTGGCAAATAACTTAAATTGACTCACACGTGACGCACATATCAACATCCTGAGTCTAACAATTTTATTCACTAATTTACATTAAATATAAATTTATTTTATTATTTATATTTAT
>CANYBF012963756.1:0-28862 GCA_948192965.1 Dalechampia spathulata | reverse complement strand
ATATCAAGGATTATGTAATTTAAATCAAATATATATCCATGAAAAGATATAGATTTTTAAAAATAATAAAAAATAATA
The DNA here is from genome assembly GCA_948192965.1 of Dalechampia spathulata. NCBI lineage: Eukaryota > Viridiplantae > Streptophyta > Magnoliopsida > Malpighiales > Euphorbiaceae > Dalechampia > Dalechampia spathulata. The sequence goes on along the minus strand of CANYBF012963756.1, from coordinate 28,784 downwards.
TATTCATAATTTTTTTATATAAACCATAAGAAATAAATATTCAAAACTCATCAAAATATTTTTCAATTTTAAATTTTAAATTAATATTATATTATTATCAATATTTTTAATCATATTATTTATTATCGCTTATCATCACTAATAACACATAATATTATTTTTTGTACATATATTGATATGTAACCATATATATATTTATAGAATAAATAAAATAATATTATATATATATATATATATATATATATATATATATATATAACTTAAATTCATAACAATGCATGAAATACTTTATATTGATTTATATGATTTACAATGTATGTATTTTTAAAATGTATATTTTATTTTTAATTTTATGAACCAAATAAAATTTTTTTATCAAATATATACATTTTATAAAATATTTTATTTTAAATAATTTAAATCAAACAATTCATAATTCAAATAAAAAACTAGAAGGAATAAAATACAAAAATCAATAATAATATATGGAAAGAAAATCAAAGAAAAAACTAGATGGTTAAATATTCCATAAATACATATAACAGTTTAGTTTGGATTTGATAACCCTTAAAATTTATAATTTAATAATTTTAGAAAAATTCATTTGTTCAAAATAATTATTCATTTAATTAACATAAAATTGTCCTTTTTATTATATTATAAATATTATTAGATAATATTAATTTAATTATAATAAGATTTGATAATCTATTTACTGAAATTTTTTTAAGAATATTTTAGTAAAATATTAATATTAACAAATAATTTTTACTATTTATCCTTATTTGGGTCGTAATTTAGATTTAGAAAATTTAAAGTTAGGACAATAAATTATTGGGACAACCTTTGATAACTAAAATCAACTGTATTCATGTGTAAAGCACAGGTGGGAGGGACTAATTCGGGTTGGTTTTTGATTTAATATTTTCATAAATTAAATCAAAGTCAATTTTAATTCAATTAATTTAATTTGATTTTTATTCTATTTTTTCAATTATTTCAATCTTTAGATTCAAAATTTTAACTTTTTAAAATCAAATTAAACAAAATCCTTTTATTACAATTTTTAAAACGAATCAAATTGAATTTGTCGGTTCGAATACGCTCATCCCAGGTAAAAGGGGAAGGGAAACTGGATAAGGTCCGAGTCGGTGGGGAGGATGAGTCAGCATCACGGAAAACGACACGCCAACCTTGACCTCCAAACCAACAAAACGACACGCTATTGACCACAACGGAACAAAACTACCATTTCGTCTTCTATATTTAGCACGATTCCAACGCATCGACCGTTTCTGCCCAAATTTATTAATAATAATAATAAAAAACTGCTCCATCTTCTCCATTCTAATCTTGCTGACATTGTCTGTGTTTGATCTTGTCGTTCCGTGGATTTCTTCGAACAGAGCAGAGAAGAAGAAGGATTGTAATATGAGTTCTAGAGAAGAAGGTGATGATGGACTTAGGAAACCGTTCCTTCATTCTGGAAGTTGGTACAAGATGAATATGAGGCAGTCGTCTAGTATGATGGGCTCTTCCACTCATATTATACGTGACGGTGCTGTCTCCGTCGTTCTTTGTGTCCTCATCGTTGCCTTGGGTCCTATACAATTTGGTTTCACTGTAAAACGTCCATATCTTTCTTTGTGTTTTTTTGTTTTGACTTTTTTTTTTAATCTTAAGCTCATTTCATTTATTGCTGATCGAAGTGCGGCTATTCTTCGCCTACGCAAGCTGAGATCATCAGCGATCTCAAACTCTCAATTTCGGAGGTTTGACTTCTAGAATTTTGGTCCGTCTGAATCTCAGGTCTATTTCTTTTTTTTTTAATATCAATTTTTTGTTTTCAGTTCTCTTTGTTTGGTTCATTGTCGAATGTGGGCGCTATGGTTGGTGCTATTGCCAGTGGTCAGATCGCTGAGTACGTCGGCCGCAAAGGGGTAATTGATATTGTCATCTCCCAATCATTTTCTGGCTTTCGTTTCTTTCCATTGAATTTTTACGAAGATTCAATCTCTAATGTTTTGAGTGGAAAAAGAAAATTTTACATGATAGAGATGAGCTGATTTCGTTGGGTAGAGGGAAAGAATTTATATGAATTATTGCGATTAAGGAGTAGTTGAGTTGGTTTGAGTATTAAGAGAATCTAATTGGTTTGATTAAGTTTAATGTCTGCTGCATTTTGATCATTTACTTTTGCTATGTTGAATTGCAGTCGCTGATGATTGCAGCAATCCCTAACATAATTGGATGGTTGAGCATATCTTTTGCGAATGTGCGTGACCAATGATCGTTGCTACCATACTACTTACTGATAAAGTCTGTTTTCTACTGTTTGAATTTTACATGTTGTATTTCTTTCAGGATTCTTCATTTTTGTTCATGGGAAGGTTGTTGGAAGGGTTTGGTGTTGGTATAATCTCTTACGTGGTAAGCCTTCAAGTTCATAGGTTTTCTTACTTTTTACTTTCATGCATCTTTTATGTGGCTTGCTAATGGAAATGGATGTCAGGGATACGGTTCAGTTTGATTTTTGAAATGATAAAGTTTAGAGGTATTTGAAAAATTTGCACATTAAAATGGATGGTATTGAATGCAAAACAAAGATATGGAACTCTATACCTTGATTTTTTTTTCTCAATTTTGAGGGTCTGAAATATGATCTTAGTTTATGGTGAATAACATTGTTTGAATTGGTCATAAAGTTTAAATTGGGTTAATTATGAGCAGGTACCGGTGTATATATCTGAGATAGCACCTCAGAATCTGAGAGGAAGCCTTGGATCTGTTAATCAGGTTGGTTATGTTTTTGTTTGTTTGGTTATGACGTTTGAATGATGTTAAATATCAATTGTTTGAATTAAATTTTTTGACATAATAGCTCTCAGTTACTTTGGGGATAATGCTCGCATATGTGCTAGGACTTTTCATGCATTGGAGATTGCTAGCTGTTCTTGGTAAGCTCTGCAAAATTCTTCTCTAAATTTGAATTTGTTCGTAAAGACTATGTGTTGACTTTTAGGAGAGAAAAATGAAGAGAAATAATAAGCTAAAGTTCTTGTGCAGTTTTTCATACATACAAATAATACCATTACAAACCTAAAATATAGCTAAAGAAAAGGGAAACAGTACAAAACCATACTCTGAATACTCCAACCAACCATGCTAACTTCACCTAATGTATATGGACATTCAAATTACATTTAACAAAAAGATATCGAGTTGACAACAAAGGTAACATATTCCAACACTATTCCTTGGTACTTCAGCTTGAAATGTTAAGAATCATCTTCAATGTTTCAATTCATGTTTGAACAAAACTTTCATTTGCATGTCAGTTGTTTGACTTTTAGATTTCCAAAGCAAATTTTTTGTTGCTACTGCAATTTTGACAGATTTGCTAGCAAAGATTGATCCAAAATTCTATCTTTGAAGCTCCCTTCTAATTCTTAATATTTATGGACAACAGAGTTGCATCTTTCTTGTAAGCCTCTTAAGACATGAATCTACTGGAAATTCAACTTCAGAATCTGGTACAACATTTGATATTTGATTCTTCAAGATTGAGCAAAATCTTGAATTCTTTTTTTCCAATATCATCAACACTTTGTTTTTGGTGATCAAATGTTAATGAAAAAATTTTAGTTTTCATCTTAACACAAGCTATTGTACAATCATGGGAACAGAAAATAGTGCAATGACCACTTCTGAACACCAAGCTATAACCTTCTAACGTTTGGGGAATACTTAACAAATTTTGAGTTAGAGAAGGTATGAACAAGACATCAAAAATCAGCATCAACTTCTTACTTGAGCAGTTTTTCATTCACACAAAAACAGACCATTACGAACCTAATACATAGCTAAAAAAGGAAAACAGTACAAAGCCATTCTTTGAATGCTCCAACCAATTATATTAACTTCACCTAATGGATATGACAATTCAGGTTACATTTAAGAAAAAGATATTGAGTTGATAGCAAAAGTAACATATTTCAACAATTTGGGGTATTGTAATATCAACATCATGAGTACATGCATGATCAAGAATTATTGCTAGGTGCTATCGATGTTTGTGTCCATGAGCTTAATTTTAATATGAAGTCTATGAGAAAAAATTGCCCCCATGAAAAGATGTACATAAAAGAAACAAGTTGCTAACTTGATATTCTCTTCTTTGTGTTGTATATCTTCCTTTTGGCTGTTAATTGATGAGACTGATCAGTGTCTTTTATACTTTTCATTTACTCATAAAAAGTTTGATGAATGATTGGTTTTGAGCAATGCTTCAATGGTAATTTGCAGGAATTTTGCCTTGCACTATATTAATACCTGGCTTGTTTTTCATACCAGAGTCTCCTCGATGGCTGGTATGGTTTATATATTTTAATTATTTTCTATAGTTCATTACTTTGTTGAATCTCTTTACAGTTGTTTATTTCTATCTTTAACATGCGATGGGATGGTAGGCCAAAATGGGTATGATGGAAGATTTTGAAGCTTCCTTACAAGTTTTACGGGGCTTTGATACAGACATTTCTGTTGAAGTTCACGAAATCAAGGTGCAGAATTAAACTGTCATTGCTTTTATTTTCCACTGGATACAACTTTGACATACAACTTAACTTTATATTCTTAAGATGACAAAGAAGAATGTGTTCATGATATGACTCTAAATGCTCTACACAGGCTATGACCATCCATTTTAATTTCTGCAGAGATCTGTAGCTTCATCAACGAAAAGGACAACAATCCGATTTGCAGATCTTAGGCGAAGAAGATATTGGTTCCCTTTGATGGTAGACTGGTTTGTTTTGATATTCGATTTCTTTAGTTTGAATGTTCTTTTGTAGTTGTTTTTGAAACTCAAAACTCCCAATGTTGATAGTTCATTGGTGCTGTAGGTAGGAATTGGATTACTTATGCTGCAACAACTTAGTGGTATCAATGGTATCTTGTTCTATTCTAGCAACATATTTGAAAGTGCCGGTATGACCTTTTATTTTTGATCTCTAGTTATACAATTTGTTACAATTGCTTGCTGCACAACTACTTCAATCAAAGATTTTAGTTTCCCATGCTTGATGGTAGACAATATTTTCTTAAAGTAACAATGTATGGAAACTAAAAACAGCGAGTTTTTTCCTATATGGCATCCACTAATATTGTTTTGTGAAGCTATGTGGATATAAAATGAACTGTATGTGTTGATAGTTCATGTTATATTCATGTTTTCAAGTTCATACTATTTGAATATAAAATGAACTGTATATGTTGAATATATTAGGTTATATAGCACTTAAAATGTCTAATTAGTTTCTTGTAAAGTCTAACAATGATTATGATTTTATATGCAAAATGAATGTTCTAGAAAATCTAGGAAACATTTACTTTTATGGTCAGATAATTATAATGAATTGTTTTAATCTAAAATATAAAACCATGTAGATTAGGGCTAGAAAAGAGCAATTGAAAAGGTTATGAGCTTTCTTTATTACAGTGAATTGCAATGTTAAAGCCTTAACCTTAATTTATTCACTAATTCCGTTTTCTGTTTAACTCTTTTCTTTATTTGAACATGGACACATATTTTGTTTGTATAGTTATTGTTATTTTATTTTATGAGAGAATTATAACATTTATGATTCAATAGCAAAAATATATTCTAGTCTAGTAGTCCTGAAATTGCTTGCTGGGCGCCTAGGTGAGAGCGCCCAAGTGCTTGATGACAACCGATTGAGGTTTAGAAAAGGTATTTAGTAAATGAGATGAAGAGGGTTTGGTATTGTCAATTGAAGATAAAGATTTAACTCTTGCAATCTTGCTAAAGCCACAGCTTGTTGCAAGGTTTTAGGCTGCAACAATTAATGGTATACTTATCAGTCAAGGTGAGCCTGCCCAAAAGGATGTCAAACATATCCATATATACCTGACATTCCCTTGTTGAGATAAGTTCTTTAAATCTTACATAGGTTCATCAAATGCAGAAACTCCAAATCTAACATTTAAAGCACTTGCATATTCTTCCCATGAAGGTAACTCCCTTATTAAACAATTTTAAGGGTACATCTCATGCCATTGCAAGGCGTGAGTTTCTTAGTGTATTGAAGCAAGTTTAATCTTCATATGATTCGGGATATTATCAATGTGAAAGAATTGTTCACATCTAAACAACCATCCTAACAAATTAGTACCATCAAACTTAGGACATTCCACTATCGAGTATCTTGTATGCATATTATATGAATTAACCATAGTGCTTTCAATGGGCAATGCATTACCAAATGGATTATTGGAACTCCCGGTTTTAGGATGGTTGGAAATCTTGATTAAATTCCCTAGTTCTTCAATCAACTCCTCTGTCTTCTTATTACTTTCCAAGATTAAAGATTTGAACATTTTAGCTATATTTTCTACCAATCCTTTGAGATCTTGTTGCCAATGGGTATTTTCTGAAACAACCAGAGTCAAAAATATGGAAAAAAAGAGTGTAATCAGAGGAGAGATTTTGTTGAATTATTCGGCATGCATGTAGAATAGTACAATAGCTTGCTTATAACAATCCAAGTCTACCAATCATAGCTAACTATTCACAAACCCTTCTCTAACAGGATTTCCCTCCAAATCTAACCATATTACACATCAGCAATCCCAAATACCGTCATTCAGTTACACAATTAACACACATATACTTGCAACTCATGATGCTATGGGAAAGAAACCGTGCATATTATATAGACTGAAGCAGGAAATTTGATTATTGGGTCAATTATTCCTACTCTTATTCTCATCCTACGTTAAATATTAGCTTGAGTATAATTGTAGAATTATCTCTAATGCTCTGGCATGTACTTTTAATACATTGTGCCCTATGTTACTTGGTATGGTTGACTGACAAGCAAAAATTACACTGACAGGTGTTTCTTCAAGTAATCTTGCTACAGTTGGACTTGGGATTATTCAGGTAAGATGTGAGGTCATGCACTCTCTATCATGGCTCTTTCTATTCCTGAACATTGAATGTTTATCCAGTCTCACTAATGAAGTGGGAAGTTATGGTCCAATCTTAACAATGAAACGGGAAATTATTAAGAATGGTGAAAAAGAATGGCAAAGATTGTGATTTCTTATTAATTGATCAAATAAGTAGCCATCAGTTTATTCTAGGTTCTTGCCACTGGGGTGACTACATGGTTGGTGGATAAAGCTGGACGCAGGCTTCTCTTGATTGTGAGTGACTTTTGCAAATTGGAATGTTCTTTGAGAAAGAAAAACATCACATCTGATAACAAAGTATGATTTAAATATATGTGTTGAACTTGGTGTAGGTATCTACTTGCGGAATGACTGTCAGCCTGCTTCTTGTTGCAGTTGCCTTTTATATTGAGGTTTGTCGTAAAATGATAACGTTTATTGATATTTACACTTTGAAATAATTTATTGGATATTAACACTTGAGTTTTTTATTAGATCAATTTTTGATGCCTTCATCTCCCTCTTCTTCTGTATCATTGATACCAGGGCACTGTTTCAAAAGATTCTGATTTATATGGCACAATGGGAATATTGTCACTGGTGGGGCTTGTGGTAAGCTATCTCATATTTGTTGTGCATGCCCATGACATGTTTTTTATGCTAGCCAATTATAATGTTTATTAAGGATTCTCAATCTATTGAGAAACTAAATATTGCAGGCAATGATAATTTTCTTCTCCTTTGGATTTGGAGCTATTCCTTGGATTATAATGTCTGAGGTACTCATAATTTGCACCTTGTCACGGTTATTTCATAAACATATAGAATGCTTTGTTTTCTGAGCAGCATAAGTATTTGTACTCATGCTAAACTGTTTTTTAACCACCATTAACAACTTGTTCAATCAATACTTTCAAATTAGACTTGAACTTTTGATTCTTTTAATATTGTCCTCTAAACTTTTCAAGCTATTGCGAGAATGAAGAGTTTTGTATTTTTGTTGCTCTGTTTTTGTAATATCTTTCAATACATATATGTATTTGAACAAAACAAAAATCAATGTAAAGTCAATTGTGTCATTTACTTATTGAGTCAATGTCCGTGTTATAATTGATTTTCATAGAAAATGGTATTGTCAAGAAAATCTGAAGATGAAGATTTTCTATTAAAGGCCCACTCTCGTGGACCATAACTTGCACATTAATTACTCATGTCAGTAGGAAACAAAGAATGCTTAAACTCTTTTTGATCAAGTCAACAAAATGATGAAACAACACAAGGGTGGAATTTGGATGTTAGATCTTGATATATGGGCATGGATAATGTACAGATTTCGTTGGATGTTATTTCATTAAGCATGCTAATGAAAGTGTTTTCTTAAATTATCATTTCAGATATTCCCAGTAAATATCAAGGGCCTTGCTGGCAGTGTAGCAACATTGGCAAATTGGTTAACATCATTTTTGGTTACAATGACTGCAAACTTGCTGTTGAGTTGGAGTAGTGGAGGTCTTTCTTCTCTCTCTCCCCCCTTTTGTTTGTTACCCTTCTCCCTCTCACCTTCACACACAAACACACACACATATTTATGTTCCTTCCTCTTTAGAACACATACACGTGCAAATGGGACATGTAGCTAAGGTTGTTAGTCCTGCTGTCGCAATTGGACTCGGTGAGAGATTAATAAACTCTAGTCACAGATCTTAAGAATCTAGAACCAAAATTACAGCATGAAATATTAAAATCAATATAACAACTCATTACACTTTCAATTTTGATATTCAAGATAATTCAAGATCTTCCTGATTTTGAGTTTTAGGTCATGAAGATTTCTTTCAAATTTTCAGTGTAAAATCTTGTTTTGTCCCATTCAAACACTTTGTTTTGGTTGCAACCATGTCCTTCAATAAGGTTTACTTTTTGATGAAATTATTTTGAAGCAGTTTTGGCACACCCATGCCTTCTAAATAAATTTTTACCTGGAAACTCATGCCCTTTTAACATTATATATTGTGCAAGATGAGTGCCTACCCCACTTATAACCACTGTTATAAGTTTGGTCAAACACTCCCTTTGACCTATTCAATTTCTACATACCGTAGCCAGCTATAAAAATCGATGACAATAACCAGTTAACCCCAAATACTTGTAAGGCACCTATCTAAAGTAACAAAAGCTTAATTGGTTGAAGTGCTTTGGCCAACCCAGTACCAAGATTTTCAAAGTAAAGACTAGCGTGATAGAAACCACCATTGTGTACCTTTTAATTTTGATTTTTTGATTTTTTTCAGAATAAATTTAGAAAGAATAATCACATAATTGATCCAGGGAAGGAGGGTGGAGAATAAGAAAAATAGAGGAGGGTGGAGAATAAGAAAAATAGAGGGAGATGAGGGAGAAATCCTTAGAATATACATTGCAACTTTTCTATTCCTTGTCTGGGTCTTCGTTCTTTTGTTGATTTTTTTGGATGTGCGTGGAAATAGAGATGACCAAAGGGAGTGAGATTTAGAGAGAAGAAGAAAAACAGATTCGGTTGAGAAAAAAATTCCCCAAGTTTATCACTCCTCGAATACCATTGTTAGGAATGATTTTTAACAGATGAACATTGGGCAAAAAAGAAGAAGAAAGTGGAAGGGGAGGGAGGGAGGGAGGAAGAGAAGAAAAAAAGGGAAAAGAAGGAGAAACAGAAAACGCAAATTATTCTATTCTGTATTTGGTTTATCCATATGTTTTCAATACAATAACATCATATATATGTATACTAGTTACAAACTAGTGGTGCCCATATATTTTTGTTCCTAATATGCTTGAATGTGCCTCCACATGCATTATATCTACAAATGCATGTTTATGATGCCTAGTTAACAAAACTGCGTTTACTGTCACAGGAACCTTTATCATTTACACAGCGGTGACAGCATTTACAGTTTTATTTGTGACTCTTTGGGTTCCTGAAACCAAAGGAAGAACTCTGGAAGAAATACAATCATCCTTCAGCTAGAAATGCTCTCTCAAGCTTGTGCGTTCTGGTCTCAACTGCAGCTAAATTTTGTATTTTTATGAATCAATTCTTCGTGCTTCCGCACTCGAATGTATCCCAATATGTTCTGTTCTTTGTTCTTTCCATAAATCTTGATTTTGTTTAATGATTGAAAGCAAGACAAATAAACCAATAAAGAAAACAGGAAGAGAGCAATAGAAGAAGGGGAAAAAAAGAACAGAAAACTGGTGATTTCATTCAGATTCATTTGATAGAATAAACCTTGCCGTGGAAATGGTAGAAATTTGTGAAAATTATGATTTTGTGAGCGGGAAAGCAACATACTTAAAGGTGCCGATTACAAAGTACAAGATATCGCATATGAATGAAAGAGATAGGCATGATTAGAGGTACAAGCTACGGTATCACTTGTCTTTTTCTTCACGCAGTGATGCAAGATACTGCTTGAGAAGCCGATTATAGACGCAAGGTCTCTCCAGGTGAACCAGGTGACCTGCCTTCTTTATGCTTTGAAATGTTGCATTTTCACCCAATTGCCTGTTAATCAAATCAATTGTCATTTTTCAATGCTTGATCAAAAAGTGATGTTATGACAATAGAGTTGAGCTTGCTGTCTTGAATAGGATATGTGCATAACTTCTCAATTGCATGTTTGAAATAACATTGTTGAGTCCTTGTACTATCATACTATCTTTCATAAAGTCTCTAAACTCTTATTTTGGCATCTTTCATTTCTATTTAGTTGTGCGTTTAGAACTATGTTTATGAGATGTTGTTTTATCATGAAATGAGACTTATGAGGACATTTGCAAGAATTCAAACCATAGAATTAAAATTAATATGCATGTTAAGGTGCTTAATTCAGAAATGCAATATGAATCTTGCTATTGTTATTCTGGCAAAACATACTGACAATCGAGTCTTGGATGCATACCCTCTCATGTTCTGTGCAAGTTCAAGCTTGAAAATCTCATCATTCTCTCCCCATAGAAGATGTATTTTCTGTAACATGTAACAAAAGGGTACCATCAAAACCTAACCAAAATTGTTGCCAGAAAGCAGAATTAGTGTTAGAAGTTGGGATTGCCTGAGGAAATTTGGGTGGTATGGCAGAAGAGTCTTTGTTATTGCTTATTACCAATCCTTCAAGAAGTTCACCTCTCTCTTTCCTGTTAGTAAACATTACCTGTGCAATTTTCTATTATTGTTAAATCTACCATCATATATATGAATATGCATTGCTGTTGATATTCAAAATCAGAAGTAGAACATTTAATACAAACAGTAAGCATATATCGACCTTTAACCACACATGTTGAACTTGATCAATATCACGACCTAGCTTACATGATATTTCAAAAAAAGATAGTTTAACTAATATTTTTTGAGCATATTATCTTATCAATTCAATATAATATAGTTTGACTTATAAATAATATAATTAATTACTTGATATATAAATTCAAATGATTTTTATCATATTAATAATAAATTAATATAATATGCATAAATTTATGAAAAATGATATTAATAATAAATTAATATAACATGCATAATTTATGAAAAAATAAAATGAATTGAATTGATAAATTTTAAATTTTAAAAATATTTAGTTTAGTTGTATTTTAGAAAAATTAAAATTTAATTTAACAACTAAAATAACTAAATTAAATATAATTTAATTGATTTAATTTAATTTATAAATTTTAAAATTAATAAAAATTTGATTTGATTTAATTCAATAGGAATTTTGATACACATTATATAATTTTATAAGGTATAAATAGATGACATGATTGTAAATAATGGTGGGTAGAGCTGGTTGAGCAGCTTGGAGTTTTCCTTTTTTTTTTTTTATCAAAACATTCTATTAATTGATTAGTAGAATAAATTAAAATTTGAATAATTATTAATAATATATTTATATATATATATTTCAAGATAGAATATTAATAATAAATCGCTTTAAAGACATAAAAAAATTAATGTGATATTTACAACTTAATTCTTGTTTATTATGTTTACTAAATATTTCTATTATTTGATTTTCCCATTATAAATGATTTTTTGAGAGTTACAGAAATATTATTTAATATATTCATGATGGACTTAACTAAAATAAAATTTATCTGATTTTTATTAATTAATATAACTTAACAAAAATTAGCATTTGATTTAGAATAAAATAGATTGATACTTAACAAATTAATTTTATATAGTAATAAAATTAATATTTAGATTGAAATAGATTTTTTCTATTAATTTGATGAAAAGTAATGTTTGGACTGAGTATAATTATTTTCTTATTAATTTAATTTTTTATATTATATTTACAAAAAGAAGAGGCAATTATATTTTTGTTTATTTCTCATTCACACTTTTAGTTTAATTAAATATTATAAATATAAATATAGATTTATATTTTTGACACTGGGATTTTAGAAATTGTTTCCTTTTTTTTTTATTTTTGGACCAAAAATTTTCATTATTAAATTTGTTAAATTTATCCATTAAGATTTCAGTAACAATTAATCTAATACATGCATTTAATTGAAAATTTAAATAACTCTTTGTTCATTTAATATAAATGTATATGATATAGACAACTCTTTAGAAATGTTATTTTTAAAATATTATTAAAAATATGTTTTTTTTATAAATAAGCATAAATCATACATGAATTATTTAAAGTTTGATTTAATAAAAGTTTATTTAAATTTATTTAGTAAAGTTCATTTAATAAACGAGTTAAGTTTAAACTAAACAACATTTAATTTGTTTAAACTCGTGAATCAACTCAATAAAAAGTTCATAAACTATCTTATTAGTTTATGTAGAAATAATTTAATTTTAGGTATATAATTTATAAATTTATTATTATTTAAATATATAAAATATTATTAAATTTAATTATTATTATAAAATATAAATATTCATAAAATATTATAATTTGTTTAAAAAATTATATTTTTTAAATATATATTATATATTTATTAAATTCATTTAAAAATTGCAACCTATATATTTAGATCGAAAATGATATGAGAAGTAGAGATTATTAGAAACTTCTTGGAAAAGGACAGAGCAACAACAATTCTTATATTACATATATATATATATATATATATATAGATATAGACACGTAAATACATGCATACGTATTGAGATTAGGTCAAGCACATGAAAAGTGATGCTTAATTAGCCCTAATTTGACAAAAATTTCTGATTCAATCTCTCTTGGTGGTGTCGTTGTAAAGCATCACCTACCATCTTATCCTTTGCCTTTCCCAATCCATCAAACTCTTATGTTAAAACTCATGCAATCTTTCCTCTGCGTTTTTCTAACACACTTGGGTCTATTATACGTTAATATTAATTATTTAATTATAAATATTAACCTTATTCTGAAGGTACAGAGTATAAAAAACTTAAAATATTAGTATTTAAACTCTAATTAGCATCTTAATGATGAAAATGTTGGATTATTTTACATAGAATGCATTGAAAAAAATTAATAAAACTATGTTATTTAAAATTTAAATTATATTTTATTTAGAAGGTGGGAGATGAAGTGTATTGAAGATAAACATATGCAAGAAAAGAAGTAGACAAACCTCAAGAAAGTCTTTGTGGAGGCGATTAGGGAACCAAAGCTTCTTATAAGCGGCCACAGAAAGTAGAGCTTTAAGACCCTTAACAGAATTTGGAAGCAGAAGTTCCGAAGAAGATTCGAACCCAAGTCTACCTAACGTTTCATCGCTGATCGAGTCAGTCATGGCTATGATGGAGCCAGAAACCACCATGGCTCGAACCAACTCAGGATACAACTCAGCCATCTTAAAGGCCACCATCCCACCATAGCTAAAACCAACCACTATGCACTCGTCTACTTTCAGTTTCCTCAACCCTTTCGCCAACGTTTCTGCTTGAAATGTTGGTGACCGGTCGGTTTGATTGGTGATCGAATTGCCAAAAAAGAGAAGGTCAGGGACGTAAACCGAGTAGTTTTTAGTTAAAGCACCAACTTGGAATTGCCAGGTAACTATACCTTCAGCAGCAAACCCATGGATTAGAACAACAGGAGGTTTTTTCGGTTTGTTTATTAATGGTTGGGTTTTCTTGGAGGTATCGTCTGGTTTTACCTGCTTTTGAATGGTTTCAGTCGGAACCCAGAAATTCATGAGGGTTCCTGGCTCGATCTCCACCATGTAGGGCTGAACCCCAGCCATCTTCATTAGCCCATGAAGTAAAGGCTTCTGAGCTGCAACAAGGTTCACCATTTTCTTCTTTCTTAGTTCCTTCTGTCAAAGTGTTTGTCCCTCGTAAATAATAATGATAGTGTGAATATTAAGACAACAGATTAAAGGTTTTAAACTCAAAGAAAAGAGGGTTTGGTGTTGGGTGGTTATCTATTGTCATTCAAGTTGGATATATATATATATATATAGAAAAAAAAACTTTGAGAAACTTGATTTTTTTATATAAAAATATGAAATTTGAAAAAAATATTTTCAAAAATATAAAATTTTTAAAAAATTTATAGAAAAGGATATGATATATGTATAATATACTTAATAGATACTGAAAAGATATCATTTTAATATATATCAGATATTTGATATGTATATTTTGAATATTTGATATCAAAATTTTAAATTATAATTTTTTTAATATTAATTTAAAATAATATACTTTTGATATATTTTAATAATTTTTAATTTCAGAAATAATTTTAAATAAGAAATAATGTATTTTATGTTAAAAAATATAAAAAAAAAATGCAAGTACCGTATTATTGGAAAATAAAAAGATTAAAAGAATAATTTTGAAAAAAAAAATTAAGGAATCACTTTTATAAGTATTTCCATAAAAATATAAATCTTTTTCAAAAATCTCTTATTTGTGTAAATAATCCAAATATAGGAAGCTTTAAAATTGAACTATTAATTGCTTTTTATATTTCTTCTTGAAGAAGGTTTTCCTTTTCCCCTTTGCGATTAAAGAAAATGAGCTAATTATTAATCAAGATAGAGTTTGTTTACCCAACTTTTCTTTCAATAAATTTGAAAATATATTATTATTCTGTTTAATATTTATTCATTTTCATTAAAATTTGTACAAAGTTTAAAATATTTTAATTCATCATTCATCTCATATTTTTCCATGATATTAAAAAAAAAGACTATTCTATTACATAACGAACATGTATTTATATGTTACCCATAAATAATTTAACATTTTAAAATATCACATTAAATTTAATGCAATTATATGATATAAAAAAATATACTAGAAGAATTTTTATATAAAATTTAAATAAAAGAATATATATATTTTTTAAAAAAGGATTACTATTATTCATACGAAGAAGCAGGGGAGAGAAGGATATATATATATGTTACGTTGAGAAATTTTTGGATGATTCGGATTTACCACGTAGAATTATGAATCCACTAATGGTATATTGATACGTGTTAATTTTTATTAAATATCAAATATTTATTGATTGTCATTTACATATTAATAATTAATGATAATTACATACAATCAATATAAATCAATAAATACTCAACATTTAATAAAAATTGATACATATCAATATACCATTATTGGATCCATAATTCTACTCGTTTTTTTCACCATAGATGATATTGTCCACGTAATATGAGGTTTGTTGGCGAGGGAGGCTTTCTTACACGTAAGGCGTGAAATTGGTAGTGTTGGGTTTGGTTGATAATTAATCGGAGGTATTTGGTTGTCTTGGTGAGTGATTTGAATATTGAGATTAGGGGAAGAAGCACGCATTTGTACAAGGTAGTTTGATTTTGATCAACGGTGCTGCCTAACTCTCAGCCGGTTTGTCCCCTTTTGACGTCTATCTTTGTGGTCCTCTCCTCCCCGGTTTCTCCCCTTTCGACGTCCTCCTCCTCCCCTATGTCACCATTTGCATTCAATAGATTTAGTACCAATATAAATATAATGTGTTAAAAGATTAAAATCTTAATTTCATATCCATCCTTTAATATGATTTATTTGACATGATTAATTTATATATTATATAAATTAATATAATATATTTTACAAAAAATAATATATATAATATGGATTAATATAATTTTTCAAAACATAAAATTAAAATAAAATAATTTCTTAAAAATTAATAGATTAAACCCAATATAATTTAATTTAATTTTTTATAAATTATTTTAAAATCAAGTTAACATATCAATAATAAATTAACATAAATTTAATTATAAATAATTTAAATTCATTTTTTCATCTTATCTTATGTTGATATTAGATTGATAGGTATATCAAAAATTACCACTCATACCTACTTCTTTGGCTATAAAGTAATTTTTTTTCAACTTCAAATATATTTTTAAAGAATAAATATAATTAAAAAATTTAAAATCAATACAATAGTTAATACATTATAAATATAACTAGATAAATAATGCTAGATATCATATGATTTTGAAATTAATTAAGAATCATATACATTTACTTTATTTCATATTTTTTATTGAACAATGATCAATATTATACAATGATGAAAGCTTAAATCTCAATCTACTTGAATTTTCTGGAAAGTATTCATGCTATTAATTATTTCTTATATTATAAAATACATTTAATAACGTGGATTAAATTCTAATATATTAACATATATAAATATTGATATAAATTTCTCTTAGACTTAAGATTTTGATATGTGTGTCACGTGTAAATCAATTTAAGTTATTTTGCTTTCTTAATGTATATTTTCATAAGTGATATGGGCATACTAAATTGTTTTGTTGTGTGGTATGAGCATACAGTTGACCGTACCAAGTTAGTATTGTTTCCTTGAGTTTGGTATGAGCATACCATTATGTGGTACGATCGTACGATTGCTCACAGGAAAATTGTTTGTCAAGAAAAATGTTTTGGTACAAGCATACCAATGAGTGATATAGTCGTACATAATTTTCCTTTCATTTTTAAATATGACTTTTTAAGTTTGTACGGTCGTACCAGACATGGTATGATCGTACGCGACTTTCCAGAAAGGTTTTAAACCATTTCTAACGACTTTATTTTTATATAGAACATAATATACTTTCAATCTAACAGCTAGTTTTCTTTGTGCAAGCTTTCTTTGAGCGTTCTACCTCGTTTACAAGTAAGTTTACTTGTTGTATTGTAATTCTAACTTTGTAATTCTAGCTTTGTAAACTCTCTTGTATTGTATTCCCACAACCTAAGTGTTAGGTTTTATATTTGTGGTGTGAGATTAATGCTTGAGGCATTAAGTTGTAATTGAAAGTTTAATTGTTATGAGATTGCAATTGTTGTAAAGGTTTGAGTGTGAGCCTAAAAAAACTGGAATTAGGATTCATTTAAGGAATCATTTGTTGTAATAATCGATTGAAATTAGTGGAACTCTAAGTTGAGGAATTAAAAGAAGTGAACGTAGGCAAGAGTTAGTGCTGAACCATTATAACTCGCACGTGTTGTTAATTCTGTAGGGATTTCAGTTTCAAATATTAATTCTTGCCTAGATTATGATGTAATTTGATATTATAACAAAATGTTAGAGCTTTAATATGTTTAAATTATAATATGGCTTGTGGGTATTCATAAATTAAATTATTATAAGAAATCACTAAATTTTTTGAAATATGTTATAAGAATTTCTACTTTTGAGATACTCTATTTTATAATTTATATTGAATAAATATGAATAATAAGATTTAATTAAAGTCGTAACCCATCAAAAAAATATTACAAATTTAAATAAGATTAATTTAATAATAAATAAGTGAAATTAAAACTAACTATGAAATCATCAAAATTTCATTGTAGTATTTGTTACAAATATCAAAAATAGTCATTTATTTCCTTATATAAATTTTAAAATCATATAAGACTTATTAACCTTAATGACATTTATAAAAACAATAAAATCATATTTATAAATAGTTACTAATTAGAAAATTTATTAACAAATATTGATATTCTAGTTTTATTGTTGGAATAAAAATAATGAAAATATTTTATTATCATTATATTTTAATGATGCTCTCTAAAATATATATTTTAATTTCATTATTAAAAATTATTATATAAAATATATTTTAATCAAATATGAAAATTACGAATATAATATTAAAAATACAATTGATATTTATATAATATAATTAAAATTAAAATTAAAATAGAAAATAATTTAATAATTATTTTAAAAACATGTAATTTTTAGATAATATATCAAAAATTTTCATTTTCATAAATTGGTTTTTTAGTAAAATTTTTTAAAATTTTCATTTTTATATATTTATTAATATATATATTTACATATAGTCATTTTTATTCACATATATTTATTATAATTATTTAATTTATAATTTTAATTTTAATTTTTAAAAATTATTTTAAAAATTATAGTTGAGGTTGGGCTGAAAGAAGTTAAGAAGGTTGAAATTCTAAGCGAAATGAAATATTAATTTTTAAATTTTATTTTTTTAATAAAATAAAATGTCTTAATTGTTTTAATTAGAATAAAATGAAATTCATAGATATAATATGAAAGGATAAAAATTTGTAATATAATGAAATAAAGGGACTGATTTGATAAGTAAAAAGTATATTAAATGATTAAACTATTCTAAAAGGATTACGGATAAAATTTTGAGGGACTAAAATAAATAATTTTAGTAATAAAGGGACTAAAATTTTAATTAGGTTAAAATTGAGAGGTAATAAAGGATTACTTCTAACCCTTGTATAAATTTGTGGATGATTGATATTTTGCCCCAAGGAAAATGGAAAATTACGCTTTTCTTCATTTTAACTCGTTACGTTACAAAATGGTCCAATTTCGAAGCCGTCCAAATTTTGTACGGATTTCGCTTAGGCTGTAGCACAACCACAACATGAAATGTCCGTACTGTTCAGCCGCGCAAGCGAGATGCGCCACCACAACTACCGGACGGTCGATAACGGAATGCACATCATGTGGTCGGGTGGTGGAGGAGCGACAGTTCCAACCACACCACCTTTTCCATATTCGTGCCCAAGACAACCCTCTCTGTCTGGTGACCTCCGATCTCCCTATACTCCACCCTCAGCCTCGCCAAGGCGAAGGCGATGATGAGGATCCATTCGAGCCCACGGGCTTCATCACTGCATTTTCCACCTGGTCTCTCGAACCCACCCCGCTTTCCCTCCGTTCTTCCCTCTCGTTTTCTGGCCATCTCGCTGAGCTTGAACGGATCCTTGAATTAACCACCTCGTCATCAACCACTTCGAATTCGAATTCGAATTCATCTACTGTTGTTGTGGATAATTTGAGAGCCTATATGCAGATTATTGATGTGGCTTCTATTTTGGGGTTGGATTGTGATATTTCGGACCATGCGTTTCAGCTATTTAGGGATTGTTGCTCCGCTACTTGTTTGAGGAATCGTAGTGTTGAAGCTCTTGCTACGGCTGCTCTTGTTCAAGCCATTAGAGAGGCCCAGGAACCCAGAACTCTTCAGGTTTATCCACTTTCTGTCGCAATTTACTCTTATGCTTTAATTTTTGGTTTCCCGATTGATGTATTTTGCACTGATAATTAACTGGAATGACAGAAGTTGGCCTTTTGTGTGCTTAAACTGCTTGTAATTGCCAGTTAATTGCTATGCTTCGCAGTGAATAGTGATTAAGATGTTGTTAGATTGCTTTGCATGTGGGATTTATGAGCTGTTTAACTTTTGAATGGAACCAGTTTGAGCTGAACATGCATTTGCTTCAATTGTGATGTCTCACATGGAAAGTTTAAGGATAAAAAGCAAGTGCTTTTTAACTTGGGTTAATCATTTTTGGGCTAGTCTACAGTATCCGGGTTGCAATTGCATGCTTTATGTATTCATGTCTGTAAGCAGTAGACTGCAGTTGAGCAGTGATGAAGGTCTTGTTAGTTTTTGGAGTTGCTAGTTTCGTCTGAATTTACTGATTGGTCTAATGTGACAGGAAATCTCAATTGCTGCCAATGTTCCTCAGAAAGAGATTGGGAAGTACATCAAGATACTAGGGGAAGCTCTGCAACTGAGTCAGCCCATTAATAGCAACTCCATTTCAGTTCATATGCCTAGATTCTGCACCCTCCTTCAGTTGAATAAATCAGCTCAGGTACTTCGTTACAACTATGAACCTTAACGGTTACTCTGAAGGGAAAAAAAAAACTATTTAGTTATGTTGTTGTCATTAATGGATTCCATGAATATGCTTACTTGATTGGAGGGGATTCCCTCTTAATAGTTCATTCCTGATTGCGTAAACATTGCAAGGAAAATGCTTGCCCAAAATATCAGGACTGGACTGTCTGGTTCCCGCTATTATAGATTGTCATAGAGATCTCACTAGTTTCACGTTATTAAATGCGATCAACATTTGATGTCAACTAATTTCTTCAGGAATTGGCTACTCATATTGGAGAGGTAGTGATCAACAAATGCTTCTGCACTCGGAGGAACCCCATCAGCATCTCTGCAGCTGCTATATATCTGGCATGCCAATTAGAAGACAAGCGAAAGACACAGGCAGAAATTTGTAAGGTGACAGGTCTTACTGAAGTCACCCTGAGAAAAGTCTACAAGGAACTCTTAGAGAATTGGGATGATCTTCTCCCGTCAAACTATACCCCTGCCGTCCCTCCAGAGAAAGCATTTCCCACCACTGTAATTACTTCTGCCCGTTCATCTGCTCCTAGAGTTGATCCTGTTGAATTAACACCTTCCGCTTTGGACAAAGATAAACAGGTCGAGAACAAATCTAATAAAGCTACCAATCCGTCAGCCAAGGTAAAAGAAGATGTTGAAAGCAATGGCAATTCTCAGGGGAGCCGTCCCCTGCCATGGCAAACATATAGACAGCCCTGGCTTCAATTTGGGAATTCTGGGGTTACAGTATCTAGAGACAAAAATCTGAATTCAAATGAATTGCAATCTAGCTATCAGGAGCTTGAAGAGAAGATAGATAAGCAGAAGCTTGACAAAGACCCAACAATGGCAACAAGACCAAACCAAATTTCAAACCCTCCTGCTTCAGTTACGAGTACAATCACTTGGCCCTTCCGTTCATCACCTTCGGTAGGGCCTTCACCTATTGTGCAGCCACCACCCAAGTTAGCTCCAGGTTATGCAGAGCTCAAAGGTATCAGTGGTCAAAACGATGGTAGAAACGGTAACCACGGCGGAGGCAACGAGTGATAGTGGTTTGTGTTTTTGTACAAATACCAATACAAGGAAATGATATTTTCAAAATCATGCTGTTCTTAAAATTCTCTTTCTGTATTGAGTTTTATGATCGGTTTAATTAGTTTGGTTCGATTTTCAGTTAATTGAATCAAAATTAGTTAGTTCAGTTCGATTTTTTAAACTGGTTCAGTTTTATTCACCCTACTACTAGGATTGAATTATCTTTTAGCATTTTCTTGATATCTCCTGTTACATCTTGTACTGAAAATGGCTGTTCATTTGTATAAGAAATTTTCAGACGATACGTGTTTATGTAAATTCAATAGTATGATTTAAATTATAATACATTAATAATTATCATTGATCATGATCTTAAAAATCAATATATTTGTTATTTAGCTATAATTAATTACAATTATATATCAATCAATATGTATATATGATGTTTAATGAAAACATATGTATATAATTTATAATCTTATATGATAAATTGTTTTCATGCTAGAATTTCTTGTATCAAAAAGAAAAAAAAAACTATATTTTATTGCATAATTTATGGATCATGATATTAAAAAGAAAAAGACTGTATCTTGTTACATTTTGTATGGATACGACATGAAAGAAGTTCTCCATGGCGTTGGTTACAAGTGTGGAAAGAAGAGAAGAACATGGAAGAAAGACAATGTTAGTTGAACAAAATTAGAGGTGGTGATTGATTCAAGTTGGAGCCTTGAAATGGTAAAGAAAACCAATTAACAGATTGAACTAAACAAGAACAGCAAAGAAGCAAGAAAGACAAACCAAAACCAGTGATTACAGAAAAACAAAAATAGAAATGCAAAAAAAAGAAAGAGAAAGCCCTCCTTTGTAGGAATCCAGCAATGAGGATGATCCAACTTCCTTTCTAGTATCGGAATTTTACCATGCGACTCTTCTTTTGGCTCTTTCTTTTCAGATTCAGTCTATCTTCTTCTTTCAGGTATTTGGATCTTCTCCTTAGCCCTGACTAAGTTCGTTGTCTAATTTTCAGAATGATTGTTAAATTATGTGTAGGAACTCCACCATATGTAATATAATGTTACGTGTTTTACGCCATGCATGGATGTTTACGTGGGTCCTTTTGGCCATGCAAAAGGTGGTTGATTATGGATTATGTGTGGATTTTGGCGTTGTTTTGTAGGAGTTTACGAATCTTGGGACCAGCGGTGTGGGGAGAGGTGGAGTTTTCCTGTGGGTTCTTAGCGACGGGAACAAATATTTGTTAGCCGGAAGGGGCTTCATGACATAAAAGAAGGAAAATATGTCTTCATCCCCTGGCAATTCTACTGCTGCGTCACCGAATTCCAACTCTCCGCCATCACCAGCTGCTCCATCACCTTCAGATTCTTCATCGTCATCTTCTGCTCCTACGCCTAATACTGCTTCTCCTCCACCACCTCCAAAAACTAGATCGCCACCACCCCCGCAACAATCTAATGATTCATCTCCACCGCCACCTAAAAGCAATTCGTCACCCCCTCCACCAAAATCCAATGGATCACCATCACCACCACCTCCACCGCCACCTAAAAGCAATTCGTCACCCCCTCCACCTCCAGCTTCATCTTCATCTTCAGATGATAGTGGTCTAACCAGTGATCAGATAAAAATCATAGTGGGAGTATCCGTTGGTGTTGGTTTATTGATTATTGTTATGCTTATATGTGGAGCAACTTTTTGCAAAAAGAGGAAGAAAAAGCATAAGCACAAGCAATACTATGGAAGTTACCAAGAAGGTATTCATTAACTGTTACTTTTAACTTATTTCTTTTATTTCTTCTGATAATTGGTCTTGCTCTTAAATCAAACCAACATATTGTTCTGGTGTTATGCAACAGGAAGTGACCAATATTTCAACAGCTCCGCCCAGCCAAATTGGCAAAATGGACCCCCTGGTGGACCAGATCACGTAATAAAGATAAACCAATCACCATCTCCAGGAGTTGGATGGCCTCCACCACCTCCACCAATGATGTTGAACAGCGGTGAAATAAGCACTGGCTTCTCCGGTCCACACCGGCCACCTTTGCCGCCTCCATCACCAAGCATTGCGCTTGGGTTCAACAAAAGTACATTCACATACGATGAGCTGGCAGCAGCAACAGGGGGTTTCAATCAGGCTAATTTGCTGGGACAGGGAGGGTTCGGATACGTGCACAAGGGTGTGTTGCCAAATGGGAAGGAGATTGCAGTTAAGAGTCTTAAATCTGGAAGTGGGCAGGGAGAGAGAGAATTCCAGGCTGAAGTAGAGATCATTAGCCGAGTTCATCATCGTCATCTGGTGTCCCTTGTCGGATACTGTATTGCCGGAGGACAGCGAATGTTGGTCTACGAATTTGTACCCAACAAGACCTTAGAATATCACCTACATGGTAAGTCAATTTCCTTGCCCATTTACTATCCAAATACATCGATAAACTTGATATCTCATCTTTATATAAATCCCAATAACATCAAATCACTAATATATAAATAAAATTGAAACTCATAACATATACTTAAATTTGATCTATTTCACTTATATATTATTTTGTTTCCAGGAAAGGATCTTCCAGTAATGGATTTTTCGACAAGGATGCGGATTGCATTAGGCTCTGCGAGAGGGCTTGCTTACCTTCATGAAGATTGTAAGGCGAATAATACAGTGATCTCCCCTATTTCTCTCACAGATTATATGTCTCATATAACCTTATTTCATTGGGAGCAGGTCATCCTCGGATTATTCATCGTGATATCAAATCTGCCAACATTCTTCTTGACTTCAACTTTGAAGCCATGGTAATCATACATGCTAATTATGGCTCTCCTTGCTAGAAACTTCTCTACATGATTTAACCCTCCTATGTATGTTTGTCCTTCAGGTTGCTGACTTTGGCTTGGCTAAATTGTCTTCTGATAATTATACTCATGTTTCTACACGTGTCATGGGTACATTTGGGTAAGCATAAGAGAAATTCTTTCTAGATTTATCATCAATCTATTAATAATATCAAATATTCATTTGTTATTATTTATATACTAATAATTAATAATAACTACGTATCAATTAATCGACATATATTATCATATTATTAATGAATTTATAATCCTAAATAACACGAAATCGTGTGAGAATTTTTTCTAAACTCATATGGTGTGTAATAAAATTACATTAATTACTGGAAAAAAGGGTTGAATACTCAGATTATAAATATGAGTTAGATAAATGAATTTGAAATATAATAAAATAATTGAGGAATGATTTTATTGCAGGTATTTGGCTCCAGAATACGCATCAAGTGGAAAGTTGACAGATAAATCAGATGTTTTCTCATTTGGAGTCATGCTTTTGGAAATCATAACTGGAAAGATGCCTGTGGATCCTACAAATGCCATGGAAGATAGCTTGGTGGATTGGGTTTGTACTTCATCCATGCTTTCTTTTTTTCCTTAACACATTCACTCCACAGATTTTTAAATAAGTCATCCAAATTTGTCATCTAACAGGCTCGGCCACTTCTAAATCAATCATTGGAGGATGGAAACTATAATGAGTTGGTTGATCGTCGGCTGGAGGGTAATTACAACCCTGAAGAGATGCAACGTATGGTTGCTTGTGCTGCTGCTAGCATTCGCCATTCTGCTAGAAAGCGTCCAAAGATGAGCCAGGTATAGCTTATTAATATTTCCAAGAATGATGGGTGTTATATTAAACCTTCAATACTATATGCATGAAACAGATAGTACGTGCCTTGGAAGGGGATGTATCACTAGACGCCTTAAACGAGGGAACAAGGCCGGGGCAGAGCTCGATATTTAGTGGTTTAGGTGGGAGCCCGGACTACGATTCAAATTCGTATAATGCAGATATGAAAAAGTTCAGGCAAATGGCATTGGCAAGCCAAGATTTTGGTAGCGGTGAGCTTGCAAGTTCAAGCTCTGACTCGAGAGACGTGGTTCCTACGGACGTCCGCAAATAAAAAGCTGATTCTGCCATTTTTGGCCATTAACAAACGTTATTTTTTTCTCTGTTAATTTTAGAAGTTTTGGGATTCCAAAATTCTTTAGAAAGCGGAGGCTGCAAAACGAAAAAAGAAGGAAAAGAAGAAGAAGAAGAAGAAGAAGCAAAGATCATTGAATTCTATATGTATTTCTTTCATGCATTCCTTGGGAATTTGTACTACTGATAATATATATGTATTGATTTGATTCTAGCTGGGCAGATTTGGCTTCTACTGGGAAGGGTATGTCAGCTGTCTTTATGTTATGCTTATGGGTTTGATATGCTAATGCTAATCATTGTTGCTAGCAAATGAAATGGTAGATATGGGTATTCTTCTCCTTAATGAAACATACCTATTATATTGAGTACATGATTAAAAGAATCTTAAATATTCCAAGGATAGATAATTAATCAATTGACCATAAACTTTAATAAGTATATCAATTTAACATATCAAATTTACGAGTGGTTTATTTTAAATTAATTATTTAATTATTAAAATTTTTTCTATCACGACTATCTAAATAATGTTTTTAAACAATAATTTTAATGAAAAAAAAAGATTAAAAAGCAGTTATATATACACTTACATAACTTGAGAGCAAACAAACATTAAGGGCTGATCAAATCACGAGAGGTAATAATGGCAAGCTAAGAAACAGGAACGAGCAAGGTAAAAAGTAGCGTCCGGTAATTTGTGAGGATGGGCTGGAACTATATCTCAACAAGGCTGTTAACATAGGGAATCATGACCTCAAACCCACCACCAACAGCCAATTGTTTAACCTCTCTGGTCTTGATGTTGTATGAAGTAAACGCCCCTCCCGACTGAATCACCAGAATTTGGCCTATATATTTCAAACTTGCATGCCCATTATGCGTATCAAATGCAAAATTATTCATTTTTATTGTTTCCCAGGTTGATCTTTTGCTACTTGTTTCCATTGTGTTTGCATAGGCATTAGACAGTTGTTGCAGACTTAACCGAGACCCACGTACGGAACCACAGCAAAGCCTCCCATTCATCACTCCCATGATTCCAGGAAACGAATAGATGATTGTTGATCGCTCACTCGCTAGATCAAAAGCAATAACCCGGTGACTTCTTGAATTCCAGTAAACAACGCCACCCACATGAACACCTGAAACTGGAATGATCTCGCGATTCCCAAATAAAATCTCACGAGAAGTTCTCCAGGATCCTTGTGCAGAGGAATAGATATCGAATTCTACCCCTTCCAGGTCAGATTGGAATGCACAAATTAGCTTATAATCAGCAACAAAGTTCAACAAAGATGGCTCATGGATAAGAACAAGAGCTGGATTAGAGCCATGGTTAACATCTGGTTGAGGAAGTTTCTTCCATTGCCGAGTAACAGGATTGCAGATATAGTAAGCTCTGGAGCCGGTCCGACCTTGGCAACAAAGAAGCCCATTGGAAGAACATCTAATGTTGACCGGTTCCGGCAAAAATTTCAAACTTGGGTCTGGAACTCCATATGCCATTTGGTCAAGGGCAGTAAATGATGGCAGGGAGTCAGATGATTGACAGAAAAAGCCTGAAACATGGCGGAAAGAATTTGACTGGTTGTGGGCAAAGAAAGGGTTTGACAAATACGCCTTCCATTCACTACATACGGATGCACATCGACGAAGTGATTTAGCTGGAAGGAACCGAAGAACATTTTCTCTAACTATATCTTTCAGGTCCATGTAAATCTTGCAATTTTTGTTTGCAATGGATCTGCTAGGTTTCTTGGCTCGATCCATTTTGTTTCTGAAACCAATATCTGATTCAGCTTAAAGGAGCTGCAGCCGAACATTAAAATCAAAATTACAAAATCAATACAACAACAGAAATCAGAATCAAAGACCAGTTCCGATCACTTGAAAACCTCACAATTATATCAAGTTCTTGGACAAATTATAATATACATCAGAATTTAGATAAACAAGAAACGATGCTTGACATTATTATTAACCTTTTCACAAGCTGTTAAACCAAATTTGCAAGTATTGTACAGAAAGCCTTTTGATTCAAATAAATTTCATAAATTTCGTAGAATTCAACAGTAAATCCCAAGTAATTATATTTAATTTAAATAAATTTTAAAATTTTTATCCTAAATTATCCATATTCATAAAAAGAATTGAACCAAACGAATTCTGAATCTAGAATTTCTACAGAACAAATAGTTACTTTCAGCATTCAAAATTATACAATTCTTATTATCTAAAAAAAAAAAAGAAAACCATTGTAGAAAACATGAAAAAGCAATTGCCTGGACTGTCTATGGTTGATCAACATGGATAAAATTAATAGATCCTTCTCACTCGTAAAACATTGAAACTTTTCGACGATATTCCTAAAGGAGATTATATTGTGCAGAGTGTATTGAACTAATTATCATCTGATTTAATTAGCTATTCTTTGCAGGTAACAGTAGACAAAAATTTCTTTAAAAAATTATGTACTAGAAGGAATCAAACACTGCAAATTAAGAGAGAAAAAGCTAATATACCTGGAGAACGCACGAAGAACAGGAGAACGGTGTCATTGAAAGGATTGGGACTCTGATAAAACCTAGCGAAAGAAAACTACTAATTGAGTTGACTTGGAAAAGGGATCAGAGCAAACTAATTTCAGGTTTAAACTTGATTGGACGAAAATAACCTCGAACTTCGACCCTATTCTCTATTCTCTCTCCTTGGATATCCCCATATTTCATAAATAAATTATTTTCTAAATTTTATTTTGAAAAATACATAATTATTTTTTATATTATAAATTAGATTTTCTTCTTGTAAAACTATATTTTTTTTATATATTTATGTTTGCTTCTGAATTAAAAAATTCGGTCTAATGCAATGTAATTGGATAATTTATTTTTATATATTTATTGTAAAATTATATTTTTATAGATTATATTATGTTATATTTTTATTATATTATATAATTAATTATATTATTTCTTAATACATCTTACTAAACATAATCTTATATTTTTTTGACATATTCATACATTTCAAATGTTTATATTATTTCAATAATATATAATATTTTTGACACATAAAAAATTTATTTCTAAAAATACTTTAATTAATTATCAATTCAAGTTTTTTCTTAATTATTTATTTTACAGATTTATCTTTCCATTATTATGATTTAACTTCCTTTTCTATAAAAAATATATTTTATTTAAGTAAAGTAATAAATATATCATATACATATTAAAAGAGGGAAGAGGGGGGAAGTGAAAATACAAGTCTACCCCTCTCCCTTTTAATTGTAATAATTCAAAGATAAATATTATCTTTTAAAATTTACATGAAAATAAGTATTGCTTTTTTAATTTTAATTGAAAGATAAATATTATTTTTTAAAATTTATATAAAGATAAATATTACTTTTAAAAAATTATAAAAAATAGATATAAAGATTAATCTAATAAATAAAAATAATAAAATATTATTTTTAAAATATTATTTTTTAAAATATTATTTTTTAAAATTTACATGGATGGTTTAATATTAATTATCCTACTATTAAATTAAATTA
>CANYBF012963044.1:0-21475 GCA_948192965.1 Dalechampia spathulata | reverse complement strand
AATAGAAATTTCTGCTATTGGAAAAAAAGGGCATCTAAAAAATTAGAAGCAAAACAAATAGTAAGAAATTACAGCTCATGAGCAAATAAAAAACGTTTATGAGAATATTAACTAATATGGCATGATTCCCTCTATTTGGGCATTTCACCTGCTTTCATGCTGTCACTCTCGGAGAATTTTCGCCACTGTTCCTCTGATTCTACATATCAGCCTCTGCTGTACTTCCTTGGCATCAGCTACTGAGATGGTGCGTTATAGGCTTGTCAAGATAGAAAAATGATGGTTTAACTTGCATGTGCAAGAAACAGACCATAAGAAGTCATGTTCTATTTGCCAGGAAAATTCTCCTTGCTTTCGGATGGCTTAGAACCATCCGTAATGCCATAATTTCAGGGCGTTTAATATGCCATAGTTTCTGTTCATGTTCACGAGCAATGTCGTAAAGAAAGAATCGAACAACCAGAGCTTGACGTACGGCTGGGTACTGAAGAAACTAATGACGAACCGCAGTACCGAATAAACCAAAAGTATTCTTCCTGGAAACATGTTAGGCTTCCAGAATTGATAGAATAATATTTCTTTTCTGATAAGAACATTAATCCTGAGGAATGGAAAAGAGATTAACCGGAATAGTTGAAACAAATCATGATATTACTTATTGTTCATCAGGATTCACAATCTACAAGATTATTGAACATGGAAAATACCTATGAAGGCTACACAATTGATTAAGACATTAAACATAACGAACGTTATTTGAATATGAGGAGAATAAATGAAGGAATGGAGAAATCAAGAAGCAGGCTGATAGATTTGGCGATCAGATTCTGAAAAACGAGTTGAATGGAAGTGGGCAATGAAAGCTGAAGTTTTAGTATCGATACAAGGATCAGCAACTCGCCATGGACCTCTACCATCTTCATCACTAGGAAAAACCCTTCTTGCACTTGATATATCATCATAGCTGTAATCTTCTACCTTCCTTTGCTTCCTCTTGAACAAGTTAAACACAGAGAAAGATATCAGAGAAGAAGAAGAGGACTTCTTGCTGCTTTGTCTGCCGTTGCCACCCATGATTTGTATATGTGTATGGTTTGGTTTTACTTCAGAGAAAGCAATCAGGAAGAGAGAACTAATGAATTGATGGTGTTTTCTGTTGTGTTTGAAATGAAACCTGCAGGCCGTCACGTTGGATTTATAGAAGTCGAGGGCTGAGGTAGGTAGCTACCTAGACCCGAATAAAGAGACATCTGTAATTAAAAATCACATTTATTGGTGAAAAAGACACCTTACCTAACTAATAACGTTCAGCCGCTCCCAGTCCGTCCGCGGCTGGCACCTGAGGACCCGCTCCGGTGCCCCTTCCAGGGGACTTAGGCCGAATCTATCATTAAGAATGCTTTTCCATATTACAATTCGAACGTCGAGCATGTTTGATTCTCTTAAGATAGTCAAATGCTTCTCATCTAATTAGTAATACGCATGAATGGATTAACGATATTTCCACTATTCTTGTCTACTATCCAGTAAAACCATCATCTCATTACATTATTTAATATTTTATTCAATTTTAATTTATAATAATTGATCTTAACAGTTTGATTATTCTGTAAAATCATTTTCATGATAACATAATAATCTCGATAAAAAGGTATAAAAACTTTACCTAATTAATAACCCTGAAGTTGTTGATATCATTTCATTACACCATTAAAGATTATATCAAATTTTAATCTAAATTAATTGATCTAAATGGTTTGATTATTCCGTAAAATTATTTTTCATGAACATACAAATCATTAAGAATGTGGAGGTGAATTTTATTAGAATGGGGTGGGATTGAATGAAAGGGAAGAGATAGCTTTAATTTTCAAAATGCTAGGAAAAGAATCTTTGGAATTCAAACGGGTACAAAATATTCGAAGGAAAAAGGCAGAGTGTGTTGGTAAAACTCTAGGCAAAAACCATATGTATTAATTAAAACCTTGTATTTGGGGAATTTATTATCAAGTCATTCATTACTAATTTTCATTAATAAATATTTTTATATAACATATCGATATAAAATAATTATTTCATAATAAAATCTCTATACCAAAAGATTCTTTTTTGTTGTTGTTGTATTTAGAATAAATAATGATCATAAAAAACTAGATGAATTTGACATAATAAGACATAATAGAGATGATAAAATGATCATAAAAAACTATATAATATGCATCAGTTGCCTTATTAACGACTCAAACTTACCAAATTTTCTTTGGATTTAAATCATTTAATGTAGATTTATTGTAAGAATATAATTATATAATATATATAAGAAAGGCGTTTATATATTAGATTATGTAAAGCAATTATTCCTAGTTTGAAATACTTTAAGAACGTTGCCTAACTTCACTCGTTTTCGTTTTTCAAACATATTTCAGAATCCTCTTGCCATTGCTTTCCAATCATCTCTCTTTTCTTCTTCTTCTTCTTCTTCTTCTTCTTTTTCTATAATTATGCCCTTTGATTTAATAGTTAAATCTGGATTAGCTTATCTCTTACCACTAATATTTAATTAATTCACCTTGTAATTAAAAAAAAATCATATATTCTGAAAAA
This sequence comes from Dalechampia spathulata, assembly GCA_948192965.1. Taxonomy (NCBI): domain Eukaryota; kingdom Viridiplantae; phylum Streptophyta; class Magnoliopsida; order Malpighiales; family Euphorbiaceae; genus Dalechampia; species Dalechampia spathulata. The sequence continues at coordinate 18,871 of CANYBF012963044.1, read as the reverse complement.
AATTTGAATAATTTTATGAAATTACATCGATACTATGCATAATTTGTATTCATGTTCTTGAAGGCACTCTTCTCTTTTGAGATGATTCTTCAATTTACATCAAATTAAATCATATGCTTCATCGCTCTTGCAAATCTCGGTTAATTCTTTTGAATTTCATTCTTGTAATCATATTTTTCAAACAACATACTTGATCTTTTGAATGTATATTTATATATATATATAAGTTGGTAAATTCATAGAGATTTGATGAAGAAATATATAGTTTTATTGAATAAAAAATTAAAAAGAACAAGAAGATGCTTCTTCTTTCCCTGCAAGAAAGTTGGTCTTGAATCATAAAGTGATTGAACAAGCTGCATTTCCACCAGCAGAAAGAAAACACAAGGCCAACCTAGCTAACCCTAATTATATATTATATAAATATATATTCATTGGTTGCATTGCACCTAAATACATATAATCTAAGATATTAGACGGTGAAGCCATTTTCTTGATTTTGAATGCTGGGTATCGAATCTTTTCAAATTTTTTGATAGTTAAAAAAACTTCCCCTTTTTCTTCAAAGAAAAAAAAGGGAACATGCATGCAAGCTGTGTCTAGCTTTAAGGTAGTATCTTGGAAACCCTAATTTTTAAAATCAAAAGAAACCCACTGTTTGTGTTCCCATTCACAACTTTGTACTAAAGTGCACAGAACTTAACATTTTTATATATTCCTTGTCAAGATTATAAAGATCGATTATAGTGCCCTCTGCTGTAATCAATATCATCGTTTATATTTAATTATTTCCGTAATCATATTCAGTCGAATTCAATTTGGTATTTTATCATCATCATCATCTATTCATGCCATACCTTATCCCAAGTGGGCCTTTACTCTTCATATAAATTAAGCTTTATGCCATCAATGCTTTCATCCTTCTTCATTAAGCATTCATTTCTCCATTTCGCCTTGTAAGCTCTTTCAAGAGTTTTGTATTGATTATAAATTCATCCATCATATAGTGTAATATATGCGTTAGTTTTTATTGAATGTTATATATATATATATATATAAATTTGATTTATCACGTAAAATTATAAACTCATTAATGATATAATGATATATTATAATTTTCATTTAATATTATACATTTATTAGCTATTGTTACATACGTTGGATGATTCATGTTTTAAATTATATTTTTAATCTTTATATCAATATCTAAAATCAGATTAAATGAGTATACACTAATAATTGATAATAACTATACATTAATTAATATAAAAAGTAGATTTATAATTTCATATAATAATTAATGATAATTAAAATATTTAATAAAAATCAACAAATAGAATAAATCTCAAAAAGTTGTATTTGGTTAAAACTAATTTAAAATATAAAAAAAGAAAACCAAATAGATATAAAGAAAAGAAAGTATAAAAATAACTTTAAATTAGGTGCATTTTTATTATTCTTTCCCAAAAAGAAGACAGAAACGAAGCATTTTTATTTCTTTTTAAGAATAATATCAAACTTATATTATAATATCATCTTTTAACCCTCCCTTTTCTATACTAATTAGTGTCTTCTTTAACTATCGATCGTTTCTTTAGCATATTTCTCTATTTTTTTTATTTTATTTTTTTAAAAATATAGTTGCGAATTGATGATAGAGAAAATATATAAATAAACTGACCCTGTAATTGAAGAAGAATAATCTTGAAGCTATAAAGATAATATTAGCTGTATAATTTTAGAATAAATTAAGAGATTTGATGAATGTCTCATAAGAATTCTAAAATTAAACATACTTGATTTCAAAAAATTATGATTTTTAAATTTCATTTATGTTGGTTGTAATCATGTCATGAAAGTTATCAGTTTGAATAAAATATTTTTAAAATAATTTTGATATATAAATTAACATTAAAACAAACAAAATAATTAATAGTATCAAATTATATATCCTAACAAGATTATAATGAATCAGCAATAAGAGAAAACTCCTGAAAATAACATTTAAAGTGTAGAATTAGCAAGAAAGTAGAAGATTTTGCTTGGGAATTTTACGACTTATTACCATGTGGTTCGATATTTCCTAGATTTGTCTTGCTCATGAGCAAGAAAATAAGACTCTTTCTATATCAATCACATGCATACTTATTGCCTGCCTTATCCCCCCCATCCCCATCCCCATCCCCATCGAATCCATTAATTATAATATTTATGAAGCTATAATTTAACCTCTTCTCATAAAATTATCAATGAACCCAAAGCTCCAACCCCACACTAGTCCTTATTGCTTTCTACCTTCCTTTTACCCTTACTTCAAATATGCTTCTTTCATCTTATTTTTTACATCTTTTTTTATTCATAAAATATTTAAATTGTTTATTTGTTTTATTATTGATTATAATATAGTTTTTATTTTGATAATTTTGGATTATTTTTCAAATTTTTATAATAATAATTTATGATAAATTTAAAGTAAATATATATACGTTTAACTTTGAAAATATTAGATTTATAAATATTTTGTAAAAAATTCATTTATTTTTACAATTTTCCAAAAAATTTAAAATTTATTTTGATAATAAATGCAAATCAGTGAGCCCAATAAAAGATATTTCAGGCTAAGTTGCTTCGTTGAGCAGGCCATCAATGGCCATGCAATCCACCCAGGCCCACTATTTATTCTGCAATTCGGAAACACGGACCGAACCGAACTACGCATCGGAGGGCCAGAGACTCGGAAATCATAAGTCGGAGGACAGGTTTGCTTCAGTTTTAATACCTATGCGATCTCTGCCCTAATTACCTTTTCCATTTACTTGTCTTTGAATTCTAGCTAATACTCAATTCTGGATTTGGTTGCTAATTTGTTCTGGAGCCTCTAAACGTAACTCGCTCTAGATTTCTGTTTTTTCTTTCCAATGGCAAATTTTAATTCAGTGGTTTTTCTCGTTTTCGGTTTCGATTTCTTCTTATTCTTGTTCTTTTTTCTTTCTGGGTTTTGGTTTCATATCGAAGGTAATTAAGAGTTATGTTAGAATTTTTTCAGTGTCTAGCTAGTTGAGTCTTTATTCTGAAAACACCCATGATTGTAATTTAAAGGAAGAATGATATTTGATTAGCTTGTGATTAGGTCTTGTTGTTTTGAGGGTACCATGTTGAGAAGCTGGTTTGTGACTTAGCGAAAGCTCATATCTTTAGCTTTTCTTTTTCTGCTAAAAGTTGGGAAGGGTAGAAGAAGAACACCTTTAAATCTTTTTTATTTTTATTTTTATGTTTTGTTTATTTTCCTTGCTGTGAGAAGTTGGTTTGATGAGCTTCAGATTAAGCATTTTATCTACTTGTTTGCTTTGTTTTTATTTTGAAATTCAAAGATAAATTTCATAGAGTTGTCTGCAGTTGCACTGTAATTCTTTTCTTTGTTGAAATCCTGACGAGGATGTTTTCCCTGATATCCTTCGGTTCTTAAATAAACCTTTTTAATTCTTTTGTTTCTTGGTTTGCAGTTTAGGTGATAAGTAATGGATAGCAGATGGTATGGTGGTAAACAGGAAACTGTTGATGGAGGTCAACAAGATAGGGATCAGGTAAGCGATAATGTCATGTGATTTTCTTTATCGGCTGTACAGGTTTCTACTATGTTGGGGTATCTATCAAATTCCCATTCATTTTCTGAATGATTCATGAGTGCTTTCTGTCCTTTGATTTGCAATTTGTGCGCTTTTTTTTTTTTTTTCCTTTTATCAGGACTCTCTTATTGAGGATTTGGCAGAAGATTTCCGATTGCCTATCGATCACAGGCCCACAGAAAATGTTGATCTGGAAAATGTTGAACAAGCATCTTTGGATACGAAGTTGACATCAAGCAATGTAGGGTTTAGGCTTCTCCAGAAAATGGGATGGAAAGGGAAAGGTCTTGGAAAGGATGAGCAGGGTATGTTTGGATCATGATTGTGGACTATACATGTTCTCATTCATGTCTTTTAGCTTAAATGATGTTCTGTGTGTGATACTTCTCTATGAGTAACATTGTCTTAAACTCGTGTAATTAAAATCATACTGCTAGCTGTGGAATTTGATATTTTTTTTGTTCTGACTGAATCTCTCTTCTTTTTTTTTTTTTTTGAAGGAATAACTGAGCCAATAAAATCAGGGATTAGAGACTCCAAATTAGGAATTGGAAAACAAGAAGAAGATGACTTCTTCACTGCAGAAGAAAATATCCAGCGAAAAAAACTTGATATTGAGATCGAGGAAACAGAGGAGAATGCAAAGAAACGAGAGGTATGCTTAAAAACTTGTGGAGATCACCATAAATATTTGGCTAGTAGAGAACTTATTGAGGTTGATGCTTTATTTTTTCTGAAACCCAAATCTAAGAGCAGAAGGCAGCATATAGCTTATATGCATGTCTTTTGACGGGAATGGTATATCATAGGGGAACATCAACTTTGGAAGCTCTTGAGAATTTCCTGCAGTTTTTATTACCTGGTGGCTTCTACTCCCTGCTTCGTGCACGTTATGAAAATTCAGGTGTTAGCAGAACGTGAGCAGAAAATTCAAACTGAGGTGAAAGAAATACGGAAGGTGTTCTATTGTGATCTTTGCAACAAACAATACAAGTTGGCTATGGAATTTGAAGTTCACCTGAGCTCATATGATCACAATCACAGAAAGGTACATGACCCAATCTCATCTTACTGAATTTTTCCTTGTAGCTAAATTGATATTGGCTCCCCTTGTGCTCTCCCATGTGATGTTATTGGTGTTGGATTGGTTTTGAAGCGCTTCAAGGAAATGAGAGAGATGCATGGTACTAGCAGTCGTGATGATCGGCAGAAACGAGAACAGCAACGTCAAGAGAGGGAGATGGCAAAATTTGTTCAGATGTAATCATATCATTCTTAGTGTTATTTTTAGCCTAGTCCTTACGTTCTTGAATTATGGTTATGGTCTAACCTTCTAAATTTGTATTCCTTAATATATTAATGCAATCTAGGGAAAATGCTCGTAAACAGCAGCAGCAGCAAGTCGAAGAATCTGGATCTGGACAGATTTCCAGTTCTGTGAGAACTGCAACTGCACTGGCCGAGCAGGATAAGCGGAAGGTGTTGAAATTTGGGTTCTCTTCTAAGGGAGGCACTTCTAAGGTATACAAGCATGCAACCCAGTTTATGAACAGGAATTAGCCCATTATACACATTTTCTATGTGTGCTTTGAAATATTATCTGCATCGGCATCAAACAACATCACATTTTGCGAAAATAATCCGAGGAATGGATTTAGATACGAGTAACAATATTCTTATCTTGTTAAACAATCGTCTTTTCATTTTCAGAAGTCGTCTACTAGTGTTGCAAAGAAGCCTAAAGTTCCGGTGGCCTCAGTTTTTGGCAATGATAGCGATGAAGAAGAGTAAATTTTGTACCACCAGCTGAAATTCAGCACATACCTTGTGTATCATTTTCATACTGTTTTTTGGTTGATGATTTGTATTTTAGACAATAAGTCTGTTTTTAAGAACCTTAATAGTTATGGTTCTCGAAGTTTGATCTGTGAGACTGACAAGTTTGTTATTGGGAAATAAATTGTATAAGGATTAAACAGTTCCTAATACTTGAGGTCTGGTGTGGTTCATAAGCTGCTTTTTTGTTATTGAAGCACATTTTATCAACAGTTTCTGTCATATTTCTGCCAGATGTTACAATCTTTTGGAGTTTTGCTAATGGCTTGAGCATGATATATGCTAACAATGGATGATAACTTGCATAGTAAAGGATGAAGAAGCTATTTTCTAATACATTGCCAGTTCATTTAAACTACAAATCTATAGGATGAGATCACTTTCAACTGACAGAAATGTCACTTAGCAGCCTCCGCGAATCCCAGTTGAAGATTACCGAAGTCGAACACAGTGTGATACGCTCGCATGAACACATCTCCAAGAATCCTGAGATTGGGAAATCAAATTAAAATACAAACCTTGTGTCAGTACTAATGTCAAGGTGCAGGTTCAGGAATGCTTACCAGAGTGGACCTCTTGGAGGCGGCACATCTAAGGCCGTGAATCCGCTTATGCAGACGGAGTCGCTTTCTTCTCCAGTTTTCAGAATGTACTGCACCCAAGCTATGAAATTCACATCTGATAATACATGCATACTTTTCTGGAATGTTTGTCTACAAGAAATGCAACGAACCTGGTCTGGAGTAAGCTTGAAATGTTCATCTCCTATGTTAAAGATAATGTTTGGCATGCCTGCAATTCTAGCACAATCTACGACAGACTTCCCCATTACACCCGGAAAGCTCTCGCACAACTGTAAAAAGATATCAGACTGAAATTAACATGAAACCCACACAGATTAATTGGCTTCTGATTGGGATTTCGAAATAAGTCACCTTCTTCAGATATTCGAGTGCCATCTCCTTTGTTCTCCCGTGCTTCAACTGATTCTGGACCCATAAAACGAACATTCCACAGGCAGAGCATGGAACATCATCACCTACTGATGATTCCTCCAAGTTTTCTTTGTCAACTACTATTTCAATCTTATTGCTGCAGATAATAAGGTTTCGCGTTCAATGCCTATCTCCTTGCAACTGTAAAGTCAACATTGAGCGGGAAAACAACCAGCTCGCTTACCTGGCGTTCTGATCTCCATGGAAAGCGCACAATCCAAGCTTTGAACATATTTTGTCAGGTTGTACCTGGAAACAAGGAAATCAAATTTAGTGCCCTTGGTACTTTAGATTGGGGAGAAGGGATAACAAAATCAAACGCACCCCTGATATCAAGAGATTCCAGATTAATGTTCCGTACTTGGAAACGATTTCCTTGCACTCAACTTTAATACCTTGCGCTCCGATGGCATGATTGATTTCAGTCACAATAGGCTAAAAAAATCATAGATATTGTAATTCACTAACAATGAAAAATTCTTTGGGATCTAACAAAGAATAATTAGTGAAGTCTGGAACTGTATTTTGCAGTAATTTGGATCCTGAAAAGATGAATGGACTTACTGTTGGACCAGCGAGAAAGGATGTTCCTGAATCTACAATTGCAGCACAACCTCCGGCACAAACACCTGGATATACTCAATAATACATCTCATATGAAGTTTCTTGCAAGTGACAGAAAATAACAGATCGACGATTACTAGAAGGCTACCTGTTGAATGGTTTCCGATAAGAATATCTTCGATATCAAACTGAAACAAGAAAACATTAAGATATTCCACGGAAAATGGCTTATAAGGACAGGGATGAATTTGGTTTGCTGATGATTTTTTTCTCTTACCTGCCAATGACCTTTCTTGGTGACTGGAACATAGGTATGTCTCCCATTGTAGTGTCTCTCATCAAGACCACCGAAAACAAGCTCACCGCTCTCTTTGGCCTTCGGATCACTGTTGAGCCAGAACGAGAAGACTGGATTGCCTACAAGTCCTTGTTGCATGGCATTGTACCTGCTTGACAGAATTGCAGAAATATGTAGACCCTGCTTGACAGGTTTTCCAGAAAAAGATTTCAGAATTGTTATATATATGAAGATAAGACAGGATAAAATATACCACACAGGAACAGTATTCCCAGCTGAGGTTTCCTGGAATCCAAGCCCAAATACTCCATCAAACCTTCCTAGGACAGATGTAAGTCCTCGTACTCGAGTCGCTTCAACGAAAACCTGAATTGAAAACATTACATGCTCTTCGCTGTTATCAGAAGAGAAATGATTCTCAAATTCAACACACAAGACTCTGACACCTACTTGATTTTTAACAGTGAGATGCCCAACTGAAACAGTGTCTTGACTAAAGAAACCAACGACTGATCCAGATCTATAATGTATCTTGCAACTGGTTCCTGAATCACATTTGGAAAATAAAAGGTGCTTGTTTTTTCTAGAAACGAACATAAATTGAACATGTGAAAAGATCATGCTGTTACCATTCCTGACGTATGAAGTTGACCGACTTGACTTGTACCTGGAACGAAAATAGCAGGCAAGCTGCAGGCGGGTTGAAAATCAGTTGCTGATAATGGTTTGAGGATGATAATAAGCTGATGTTAAGTTATATTACTCACAGAAAAGTAGCATTTTGCAGATGTAATCCAGAGATTGGAACTTCCAGTATCAAAAATGACACTGAATTTCTGCGGTGGAGAACCAATAGCAATATCCCCAAAATATTGAGCATCCAGATGGATTTTTAGAGGTATCATACTAGGATTTGGACCATTTAGCATGCTGTTTCGGCCAAGTCCAGGTTTTATTTCCTGCCTTGTAATTCCGGCAGCATAAATGCTATCAAGATCCAGAGGACGCTTCTTCAAAGTTATTTTCACAAGGCCATCAGGGTTGGCAGCTGGAAGAACTGAGCACGTCAAAGCCCATAAACCAAAGGCAATTACGAACAGAAGTCGGTTTCCCATCTTCACGTAATTCTGCAAAAACTATGAAACTTAGAATTTCAGGAAACAATGCAATTTATCAAACTTGACTCATAAATTCAGTTAGCTTTAGGATGCTTACAACATTGTCATGCATATGATAGAATCATGCTTTCAGAAAACTAATGGTAATGATAATGATATCATGCAATGCTTATGGGAAATATGGACATGAAATTCTTGTCAGTTATGCATTCCAAATCATCATTTTGAGCATTTTGACATTTTAGTGAATGAGATATAATTCCTGACAAGACCTCATCTAAGACAGGACTGAAATGCGGATAGAAATAAAGATGAGAGACTTTCACAGTCAAACCTGAGCTGAAGGCCGGTAAGAGAGACCCTTCAAGAAGTGGTGGAATGGTAATCACTCTTGCAACCACTATATATCCATGCAACCATGCAGAAAGAATCGAACTTTGGCAAGTACTCGTAGCAATGGTTATTAGATAATACTAATAACCTCTATTTATATGGGTATTAGATAATACTAATAACATACCAATACGAATTAGACCGATAAGATAATACTAATTAGCTCATTCTAATTTTTCTATAATGTTTTAGAACATATTAATTAGACGGGTATTTTCAAAAATTACTAACACACCCTCAAACAACAACATTAATATACATAATCTGTACGTTAAATTCAACAGCAAAGTTGTTGAAACGACAAAGATGAGCACCATGAAATTTCCATAGGCAATGAAGGTGAAAAGGATGTTAGTTTTGTGGATGAGTATGAAATTTGTGAGTCATTCAACTCCATAGCTGTCGAAATTACTTGGAACTTTCATAAAGGTTTTTGGGCGACACAAATGGCCAATTGTACCATCAAGTCATACCAATATAAACTACGGTCCATTTCATAAACTATTATTGCCTAAAATGTACATGCCCAACATCTACTATCATCTGCATTCTGTCCATCACATACCATCGACTGAAACCCAGTTGCATGATCCTTAAGTTCACTCGGTTTGTCATCTTTGTGGATTTCCCTTCAAAATTGTCATGGCCTTAAAGCCTTAGGGCAGACAAACAAGAGCCCAATAGTTCACGTTGTGGACCAAAGCCCACTGGCTTACACTTAACTAGACCCAATTTTGTCATTTCGATTACAACTTAACAGCCTAATAAATATATCTATAAAATATTTTTTTTATTTTTTTATTTAAAAAATAAAAAAAATATTAATCAAAATATTTATAATTTTATATTAATAATTAAATTAAAAAATATTTTTATAAATTTGTATGATTATAACTTTATATATTATATATCTAAAATTAAATTTTTTATATAAATTAATAAATTAATTTATGAATTTTTTATTTCATTAATTTATAAATTTAAATAATTTCAATATTATCTAGTTAAATTTAATTTATTTATTAAATATTTATTAAATAAATTATTATCAAATTAAATTTCTAATCTACAAATAATTTTACAAAATTTAATAGTTATTTTATTTTTAATTTTTTTTATCTAGTTGGTGACCGTTTCCTTGTTGTTGCCAAAAAAATAAGAACACTAGCCACATGACAACGATTTAGTTGACAGGCGAGTCCACGTGTCATTGAGTCATCATCATCCGATTCTGTTGTGTTCTTCTTCTCTCTGCTTCCACTTCTTCTCCTTCCATGCTCAATCTCTTTCTCCTTAAACCCTAACAAATGGCTACTCAAAACCACACTCTTAACGGCGCTTCTGATTTTATCCTGACCAAAAGACCCAAGCTTTCTTCATCTCCAGTCATCACTGAATCGGAGATTCAGTCTGAGTTTTCCCATCATGACTCCTCCGTTTCCAGAATTAACAACGGTAGCTTTGGTAGTTGCCCTAACTCTGTAATTTTAGCGCAACATCAATGGCAGCTTCAGTTCCTCAAACAACCTGACAATTTCTACTTGAACGTTCTTAAACCAGGAATCCTCAACTCTCGATCGATTGTCAAAACCCTAATCAACGCCAGTCATGTCGACGAGGTCTCTCTCGTCGACAACGCCACCACGGCTGCTGCCATTGTTTTGCAAAAAATCGCCCGGTCATTCTCCGAGGGAAGATATAAGAAAGGCGACGTGGCAGTTATGCTTCATTATGCGTATGGAGCTGTTAAAAAATCTGTTGAAGCATATGTTACACGAGCTGGCGGTCGTGTGATTGAAGTTCAGTTGCCATTTCCGGTAAAATCAGAGGACGAGATTATAACTGAATTCAGAAAGGCATTAGAAAGAGGGAAAGCGAATGGTGAAAAGGTGAGATTAGCCGTAATTGATCATGTCACTTCAATGCCTAGTGTGGTGATTCCTGTTAAAGAGTTGGTTAAAATTTGCAGAGAGGAAAATGTGGACCACGTTTTTGTCGACGCAGCTCATGGAATCGGGTGTGTTGATGTTGACATGAAAGAGATCGATGCTGACTTTTATACTAGTAATTTGCATAAATGGTTCTTTTGTCCTCCTTCTGTTGCTTTCTTGTATTGTAGAAAGTTTGGTAAAGGTGGTAATGGTGCTGAAAATGATAATGATTTGCATCATCCTGTTGTGTCTCATGAGTATGGTAACGGGTTAGCTATAGAAAGTGCTTGGATTGGAACTAGAGATTATAGTGCTCAATTAGTAGTTCCTTCAGCTTTGGAGTTTATTAACAGGTTTCCTGGTAGAATTGAGGGAATCAAGAAGAGGAATCATGAGACTGTCGTGGAAATGGGGAAAATGTTGGCTGAAGCTTGGGGGACTCATCTTGGTTACCCGCCGGAGATGTGTGGGAGCATGATTATGGTTGGATTGCCTGCTTGTTTGCGGATTTCCAGCGAGTCTGATTCTTTGAAACTAAGAACCCATTTGAGGGATTATTTTGGTGTTGAAGTTCCTATCTATTTTAGAGCTCCTAACGATGGAGAGGTTGATTGCATTACTGGTTATGCACGGGTTTCTCATCAAGTTTACAACAAAGTAGAGGATTATTACAAGTTCAGGGATGCCATCAACAAATTGGTTAGTGATGGCTTCACTTGTGCATCTCTCTGATTGAACAGGTATTATTTCATTCGCATTGACGTTTGCCTTTCGCTTTCTGGTCCCTTTTCCAACATTTCTTAGGAATCTTCACTAGTTGATAGATTTTATTGAGTCGCCTTATACAATCATTCAAGCTACAAAGGTTGCCCTGAAAAAGTCTCGAGTCTGCTTCCAGTTGATGGCTTGCTAGGATGAACTTGTTAGTCGTTGAATAAACACAACCATCCTAATGCATTTCCCTTTAATTTAATACCTTTCCTTGTTCCTTTTTTCTAATTGGGAAACTGAAACTAGTGTAAAATCTTGAGTTGGATTGTCGTATGCAGAAATTACTTTTAACCTGTCATTTCTTGTATATTTGTAGCTTGAGGCACGCTAGAAGACCAGCAATGAGATGAGTGAGAGCAATTATTCTTGGCTAGTGTCATGGTTTCGGTACCATGAACCTGGACAGCCATCCCCGCGACACTTCAAAAGAAATAAAGACGCTAAGAAATAAACTTCGGACAGTAGATAGACAGATACCTGCATCCAAGTGGCGTCACGTTTGCTTTTAATTTTCTAGTGTTATCAACTTGTTAGTTGTACCAAGAAGACATGCTCTGTAAATTCTTTGCTGTTAATGTAAACAAATAAACAGCCGACTTCTTCACATGCACGCTGGAGATGAAGCAAGAGTATGAATTCATCCATACGGCATGAGTGAAGTTGCCAGATGAGGGCGTTTTCTTTTCTAACTCCTATTAACCCATAGAGCTCGTATGCTGTGCATCTTCGTCCAACATTCAGTCGAAGGAAGCCGCCGATTCTGAAACATGAATTTCAGCTGAGCTATTCAAGATTCTACTACCACCAAATACACTCGCATGTTCAAGATTCTGATCGAATCTGCTCCGTAAACATGTTCATCAATATAAAGTTCGGTATTATCAAAATGAACCAACCATCACCTGATGCACTAGTAAAATCTCCACTGCAATTTTCAGCTGTTAATACCGAAGCTTCTTCCATAAATCGAAAGTTGACATCAATTAAGAGCATGGGTGCTTGTATTTTTCCTCAAACTTCTTGTTATTTTATAGCCCCCTTGTACGACGTCGTTTTATAGTTTTATTGCATATTTAGCTCCATGCTCACATGTCTTCTCGTCTATTCTCTCTCCGAAACAGAAACAAGGGGGGAAACCGAAAAGGCTCTTCCGCTCCGCCACCGCTTCTTCGCTTCCAGCCACAGTCGCCGCGGATAAAACCCTAAAAAGAGTTCCGTGTTCATACTCTAAAGAGAATTCGAGAAAGTAATGAATCAGCCAATATTACCCAACAAACCAAACACGAATCCAACGACCACCGGAGCATGCGGAAACTGCAATCTTAAAGACCCGTTTTTGCTCCACAACATTAGAGTTCGAGGGGTCCACCGTCGCCTCTGCACCTCCTGCGTCCTGCGGGCCCACCCTTCCTCATTCTGCCCGTATTGCTTCGACACCACACCTCCTCCTCCTTCAAAACGCATCTCCTGCTCTAACTGCACCTCCTTGACCCACTCTAACTGCGCCACGTCACAACCCCAGGCTTTACCGTTCCTTTGCCCGCCGTGTGCCGACCCTAATTTCACCTTCTTCGGTAACGCTAAAGCCATTGATAAGAAGATGGCAACGGTTCTTCTTTGCGCAGCGAAAATAGCGGCGAATTCAATGGCGAAAGCGGTGACGGTAGCTAGAACGGAAGCTGAGAGGAGAGTCAGAGAAGCAGCTGTTTGTAGAAAGAGAGCTCGGGAGGCTTTGGAACACCTAATGTTTCTCGCTAATCGTAAACCTAAACCACTTCCTTCTTCTCTTCTTTCTGCTTCTGCTAATAATAGTAACGTAGACAAGAACAGTAATACAGGAGGCGATGCTAGTATTAAAGAAGATTCTTGATCATAACCAGTCAAATTCCCCAAGGTAAAAAGAAACCGCCGCAAAGAAAAAAGAATCATTGATTTTCTTTTAAGAAAAAAAAACACACTTCAGTGATCCAGAATATGATACGATTCTTACATTGCTTGACATTGTGCAGGCGAGGTTCATTCTTCAGCGCGAAGTACAAAATTGTGCTGCATTTGTTGCTGTGACCTGTTGTTCTTGTATTCATTCTAAGGGTTTGATTTTAATGTGTTTCTGATTGAAATTTGTGGTAACAAAGTTTAGTTCATTGCTAGGATTTCTTTTTGTAATCTAATATACTTGATGTGTTCTTGTTCACTAGGATAATATAAACCTGTTCTTGCTACTTTCCTTTCCTCCCCCAACTGAGAATTCCCCTTGCCGTTGTTATTTACTTGGTATCAGTTACTATACTCTGTTTGTTTGTGTTTGGATTCATTTTTGTTTCTTGGTAAAGGAAGTTAGTTGCAAACTTGCATAGAATGTGTCATTAGATGTGAGAAATTCTGCCTCAACAGCACCTGACACAGAAGATAGAATGATGCATCTTCCTGAAATTCTTCTCTGTATGTTGAGGGATTATTACAAGTTGTGACATTAAGTCTGTTTTCTCTGGAATAGTGTGACTTGTATCATGTATGTTCTGATGGGTAACTTGTACCATAAGGTTCTCTTGAGGGTTGGCCATGTGTAGATGTGCTGTAAAGATCTCAGCTTCACAGGTTAGATTACTTATTGAGTGCGAGTCAATTGTCGGATATAATTGAGTACATATTTTCCAACATTGTTAGATCACTTCAGATACAGAATCAGCGAGCACTCGCCTGGTTCCTACCCTTAGAATGGGAATTTTCGTCTTTCTTGGCTTTGTTTTCTTGTTTTAGCAAGCAACATCATGGGCGTCTCTTAGGTTGCCCAGCCACCTTATATTTATTCTTCAACAGTTGTGCTTTGCCCCATTTGGCAAATTCAACTTGCATGTCTTTTTTGTTCAGTAGTTTAACCCTTAATTTGCTCAAGGGTTCATTTGTTTTGCTTCTGTATACAAGTCAAGTCGGCAGTCGCACATAAATATTGGATGCCGAAGGTTTGTTTTCCCGTTAATGTCAATTTCTCTTTTATCTGCAATCATGCTACCTTTCGAATGCATGATGCCATTGTAGTGATACGAGAGAGAATGATTACTTGTTAATATAATAGTCAACTCAAATCGACTTGTACATTTGTGCTTGTATAACCTGCTCATTGACAGCCTAAACAAATAATGAATAAATATTTCCAATTCCTATCTGAATGGAACAGTTAAAAACATCGTAAACGGACACTCGGTAAAAGCATCTTCAGGTTCCCCCTAGGCCCTCGTCAAGTATGTCGATAACACCATCTTTGATGGTCAGGGATGTCAAAATTTCCTCCCTGTCAACAGATCTAATCAGCATTCTGTGAGTAGTAGCATCCGGAACCCAACCCTTCTCCAACATCAAATCCAACAATCGACCTGCCTTGTTCTTAAATCCTTCTTTCCAGAAACCATTTACCAATATGTTGTACATGGCTGAATCCACAACTTCAGAGTTCAGAAGTTTATCAATTGTACCCGAAATTGAATACAGCTGAGAATGATTCGCCAAATATGATAATACCGAACAAAGTGTATCAGAATCAGGGACCAAATCCTCATCAACCATACCAGTCAAAAATAAAGCACAATCTTTTCCTCGATTTTGTGCAAGCATGCTCTTCATGAGAATGCAATATGCTTCTGTGTTAAGACTGCAGCCTTTAACCAGCATTTGTGAGACAAACACTAAAAGATTTCTTCCCTTGTCTGATTTAGAAAGGCCATGCATAATATAGTTGCTAGTGGCATCAGCACAGCACGTACCAGAGTCATGAGCCATCTGCTGTAGTCTTACTGCTTCATCAACCATTCCCTTCTCACAGATACCCTTGATCAATATGCTAAATGAGCGCGACTCGGCCAAGCATCCATTTTTAAACATGTAACGAAGCACTTCAGTGGCCTCCAAATGCTTTCCTGCCTCACAAAGGCTCTCAATTAGCTGAGAGTAAGCAATGGTATCTAACACCCAAGATTTGGTCCGCATTTGCAGAAATAGTTGTAAAGCACCTTCATAGTTGTTTGACCTGCAATCACCAATAACTAGAGCCGAGTATGTGGCTCTATTGGGAACCAATGAAGATGTAATCATTCTTCCAAGAAGAGCATTTGCTTTCCTACTTTCTGCCTTTTCACAGAGCCATCTGATTAGAATATTCCAAGAATCACTATCATCTAGGCCCCTCTCAGACATCTTCTTAAGTAATGGTTTCGCCGAAGTAAATTCACCTGCAACGCAACAGCCTCCAAGCAGTGCATTATATGGAGAAGCTTCAAGGACATTTTTATCTTCCAAGAACTTTGCAGCTTCATTTATCTTTCCTAATCTACAAAACACATTTACAATATCCACAAGAACATTATCATCTGGTGTCAAGCAGCTCCCAACCATCTTCTCAAGGAGGTTTAAGGCATCATCTAACCTAAGGTTGTTGCACAAACATTGTATCAAAGCACTATAAGTAACTGAATTTGGAACAGATTTAGAGATTTCCATCATCCCAAACAACTTAATTGCCTCTTCCACTTTATTTTCCCTGCAAAGCAAAGGTATTATACATGTAAAAAAACTCGACTGAAGCAGGCATCCAAGTTTTAGCATCTCATGTAAAACAACAATGGAATCATTAACTCGATTATTCAGAATAAGACCTTTAATGACTATCTCATATGTCCTACTATTGGGAGAGCATCCTTTCTTGTTCATTCTCTTATACTGATCCAAAGCAAAATCGACCCTTTCAGTCTCAAACAATACCTCTATCAGATAATTCAGGGAATCAACCGTAGGCGTGACTCCTGCTTTCACCATCTCCTTATAAACAAACATCACATCTTTAAACCCTTTCTTCTCCTCCACAAGAACCCTCAAAATACTATTGAATACATCAATGGAAATCTTATAACCTCCCAAAATCATGTTAGCAAGAACGCACGTGGCTTCATTTGGCCTACGATGTCTAACAAATGCTTCGATCAATGAAACAAAAGCATGCTCTATCCCTGAGCACCTATCCTTAACCAAATTTTGACAAAATCCCTCCATTTCCTTTACATTACCGGCAAGACCCAATTTCAAAATCATCCAATAGTAAGTATCCGAAGTATGATCAAAACGCTCTTGAAGTGAAGCCCATTTAAATATCTTAACCGCGGAATTTATATCAGTACTCGTACTTCGCAAAAGCTCAATCAAGCTATCTGAGTGCAGCTTATTCCTCAAAAACTGAATCTTTGCCTCAAAATCGGAGGTGTTTGATATATTTTGATCAATTTCCGGGTTGATTTGGACGCTAGTAGTGCAAGAAATTGAAGAAAGAGACGATTTCAGATTTACCCATTTGGGAATTCTCTTTGAAAGTGTCAAAGCAGAGAGCATCGCAGTGTTCTTTGAGGTGAAAAGAAAAACTCACATTAATGGCGTCAAAAGATACAATAACTAAATAAATTAATAGCTGACCTGAGAGGTGAAGCAGCCAAAAAGCGATTAATAGTTAGAATCCAGAGTGTTAAGTAATTTACAGGATTACCAATTATTTTTCCGTCGACGGAGAATCTACCTTAGTACTGGTTTTGTACTCTAGCCTTCTACGGAGGTCTTAGGATTATATTTATAGCTCAGTTTTGAAAATTAAATAACAAACAACCGGTGTGCGAAATCTCTTTCTGGAGTTGAGCCAGTATGGGCCTTTGTTGTAATTGTGGGCTATGATTTGAAACTGGTCTGAAGCTCATCTGCCCAGTTTTGATGCTTAGCACCGTCCAAGGAATTAGACATTAATCCACGGAAGCACTCAAGCAAGCAACCAGCAGCTTAAGACAATGATCTATGAGAATCCACCGACGGACAAGAGAATCTTCCTGGAAGCCGCTCCAGTTAAGATAATGTTCCAAAATTTGAGCAAGCCACTGTCAGGACTGAAACTGGCAAAGATTGTCCATAAACATTACAACATAAACCAACATTTACGGTTGAAAAATATTTATATATTTGATCTAATAATTGAAATCGTTTGATAATTTATTTTTGATGGAAACGAAAAGGGTCCGGATCTTTGAAGCAATTAGAATGACTTAACCACTTTGCAGTCAAAGGATCAATCATGGATATGTATAATCAAAACCCAAGTAGAATCCTTTCAAGCGTGTGTTCATGAACTACAAAATGGGTTACAATGAATGGGAAGAAAGAGGTTAATCACGAAGTATGAACCACACATACCTACTCCAAATATAATAATATCTGCATGCTTGGTATTGAATAATTGTAAATTAATGGGTAATGTCTTTGGTTAGAGGCACATTATGTATCTAAATAGATACGGACTCTTTCTTTATATATATATATAATATGATTATCATCTCCTTTCATGCTAATTGACAAGACATGTATTTGTGTTACAGCTTTCATTACCATCCCCATCAAATCTGATACCCTTTTTATTTCTTCCTTTTCCCAATTTGAATTATAGATGGAGAAGTTTTGTTATAAGATAGTTCTTGATATTCATATTGATGAATCAAGAATTAGACTAAGATAACCCTAAGATTTTAATATCATAACATTGATGCATAAAAATTGTTGAACTAAATAATATTTTCTTTTATAAATCATTAAAATAATAAAACTTTTATATATGTCTAAATCATTTGAAATATAAAATCACACGTAATGATTATTCTAAAAATAAAATATATTAATAAGGAATAGCTTAACGATAATAATACCATGCAAACTATGCATGAAATCTCAGTGGATTTGGGTATTGATGGTGAGTTGCCAACTCCCTCCATGCAAATCATTCTCATAAGTGCAACTTTCAAATGATTAAGACAAGAAAAAGAATATTACAATAAGCATTAAGACAAGGTTTGCGGACCCGTCTTTCATGTCTTAATTTCAGTTTTTTTTCTTATGATTTGTGATTATGCTTAAATTTAGCCGTTGGTATGATATTTCTTTCAAAACCCTAATTTGTTAAGATTTCATTTTCATAATTTGATATTTGAGAAGACTAATCAACTTCCCTTTTCTCTATTGATGTCAATCCATCTTCATAATATTGTTATTTGTCAGCTTACAATATAAAGTTTTGCAACCCTATCCAAGATGCAATGCTGATACCAGTATCAGTATTTAAATTCTTGATTTTTCGATCATGAAAATGTTATTATCGTTGATTCGAGTTATTGCTAAAGTAGTTAGAAGTTTATTTCGGTTGATTTTTTTTCCTTTTATTGCATTGAAACGTATTCCAATTGCTGAAAACTATATGATTTAGTTTGTTAGGAAGGAGGATACAAGTTGCTACTTGGAAACAAAACCCAAGCCAAACATAGCA
>CANYBF012962645.1:0-19334 GCA_948192965.1 Dalechampia spathulata | reverse complement strand
ATCAAAATCAAATATAAAAATTAATCTAATAAATATAAATAATAAAATGTATTTTGTTTAATATAAATTACTATACAAAATAAATTTATTAATTATAATTAGTATATTATTTTTATAATAATTGTGATTAGTATATTATTAAATTATATTATATTATATTTTACGTAATTTTCTTATTAAATTTGAAAAATGGATGACTTAATATTAATTAACATAATATTAAATTATATTATATTTTATGTAATTATCTTATTAAATTTAAAAAAAGGATGTCTTAATATTAATTAGTATAATATTAAATTATATTATATTTTACATAATTATATTAATAATGAAATATTTAATAATTAATATGTAATTAATGATAAATTAGTAGTATTTATCTTTAAATAAAATTTAATAATTAGTAAATATAAATAAAATTAATAATTTTTTAACTTTGAATAAAATTTAGTAGCTAACAAATATAAATAAAATGAGTAGTATTTATATTTGAATAAAATTAGTACTTTTTAACTTTGAATAAAATTTAGTACCTAATAAATACAAATAAAATGAGTATTATTTATCTTTAAATTATACATTAGTTTACATTTTTAATTTGTTAATTTTAATAGTGATATAATGATTTAATATTATATTAAGGCATACATTTTTTAAATTTAATAAGATAATTATGTAAAATTTAATTTATTTAATATTATGCTAATTAATATTAATAAATTTATTTTATTTACTGATTTATAATAAATAAAAATTTATTTTATTATTTATATTTGTTAAATTCATTTTTATATTTATTTTTGATAAGTTTTAAAAGTAATATTTAAATTAAAAAATTTTAATAAAAATATAAAATGATATACTAATTACAATTAATAAATTTATTTTATTATTTATATTTATCTGCTAAAAAGTGAGAGCATTTATCTACTAAAAAGTTTATTTAGATTAAAATTAGATAATATAATATAATATATAAAATAATTAATTGTTAATAAATAAAAATAAAAATAGTAGTAGTCATATTTGAATAAAATTTAGTAGCTAATAAGTACAAATAAAATTGGTAGTTTTTATCTTTATAAGTAGTATAAATTAGAGAATATAATATAAAGTATAAAATAATTATCTCCTAACAAACAAAAATACTAATTTATATTTTCAATTTATACACCTAATTTACATTTTCAATTTGTTTATTTTAATAGTAAAATGAAAAAATTAAAATTTGAATTAGTACACGTAATAAAACTATTAATTTATAATTAATATATTAGCAAATTAATCAAAGTATATCAATTAATATATAATGAGTATATTATAAATTTTATATTATGTTATGGATAATATAATGTTTAATATATTATTCTAGGAATATTATTGATTTAACATTATATTAGTTTGCTGATTTTGCTAGATAAAATTGTATGATAGAATTATATTTTTTGAATTAGTAAATTAGTATCCTAATAAAGATTTTGTTCATTTTTAAAAAAATTATAATAAATTTAAAAATAATTAGTTTAATGTATGATTTCATTACCTAAAAATATTATATTTTTATCATAATATTTTATTAGTACCATTTATATCTTTTTAATTTATGATTGTAATTATTTTTATCAATTATATTATGTTGAAAAATTCTATTAGAATTAACACTTTATGTTTTTAATTTTTGATTTTTTTATATAATTATTAATATATTGAATACAAAAATTAAGATTATTCAATTCAAAAATCACAATTTTCAATGCGATTATGTTTTGCAATAGCTTTAAAAATGTAGTCTACAAAGAGGGCTTACTATCAAATAAATAAATAAATATTTGTTCTTATTTTTTTATAAATAAATGGATAAAACATTATATAAACAACATTTTAAATAAGGACATAATGCTTAAATATCAAATATTAATTTAAAATTATATAAAATATTACAATGATAAAAAATTTGAAAACATAAAATATAAAATTATCCTAACGTGCAACGCACGTTATGAAACTCTAGTTATATGTAAAAATAAAAACAAATAAACATAAACATTTGTTAAAATCTAATGATTGCGTCATATCTCTTTGTTGAACTCATCAAGGAGTTTGAATTGATATCAAATAGATTTTAATTATTTTATAAACTAATTTCAAATAATTTAATTTATTTATATTTATAATTATGATATTAAAAAGTATTAACTATTATTATTTATAAATTATTTATTTTTATTCATCATTATATATATATGTGCATCACTAAATATTCATGTGCTTGATATTAGTTGTTTTATAATTGTTGCAAGGATAAGAGAAAAAGAAGATTAATTACGGTAACTTATTTGCTACTGAAAACTAGCTGCACATCCATTGCTAAAGCTAACCATATGTTTATTTTGCATTTTGTTTATTTTGCATTTTACTTATTGTATATATTGTATATAGTGTAGACATTTGAATGTTTTTAGTTGTCTTACATAAATACATATATATTTTTAATTCTTATGTTAAAGAATGAGATGGTGACTCATACACAATGGCTTGTTTAAAGGAACCCATCGAAGAATGAGCCAATGACTCATACACAATGGCTTGTTTAAAGGAATCCATTGAAGCCGTAGTGACAGTGAGTTTTCATAGGGCAATTATCATTGCTTATGGATTCAAACCTATGTGATCTATCCATGACCATGATGAAGCTTGAGTGAAACTAAGTGGAGGTCCGAATTGACTGATGTTGAACAATCAATGGATGACTTATGGTTAAGGGTGAAATGCCACTTGAACCTAGAGTTGATTGGTTCTCCCTAAAATGCATTGAGGCCCAACAGTTGGCTAAACATTAAAGGTAAATAGTATTTTGGTGCAGGCTATGAGAGCGGTACCAAATCGGGTTAACTTTGAATACTGTATATGACCTCAAAATAATAAGGATCAAGGTCAACTAGTGAGATGATGAGGGTAAGCTTCATCGTCAAGAGGGAAATAGCCTAGATTTATCCATGATTAGGATGAAGCTTAGGTGAAACTAAGAGAAGGTCCAAATCGACTGATGTTGAAGAATCAACGGATGAGTTATGGTTAGAGGTGAAATGCCACTCAAACCCAGAGCTAGTTGGTTTTCCTCGAAATGCATTAAGGTACAACAGTTGACTGGACATCTAGGGGTAAAGCATGTTTTGATGCAGACCCGAGATCGATACCAAATTGAGGTAAACTTTGAATACTATATATGACCTCAAAATAACAGGGGCTAAGGTTAGCCAGTGAGATGATAGAGATAAGCTTCATTGTCAAGAGGGAAATAGCTTAGATTATCAACTAAGACCCTTAAATGACTATTCAGTGATAAAGGAAATAGGGGTGTGATATCAACCTATTTTGCTAATATTTAAGCTTAATTATTTTAGTTTTTCTTGGCTAATTTTTTTAATTAGGTAATTTAGGAGTTAGTTTACTTAACTTTTGTTATTTTATTTTACTTTATAAATATACTACTTATTTTATATTTTAATGTAAGGATAATTTAGTAAATGTAAAAAGGGGAAAAGTGGTCCAAGACGAGAAGAGAAGAGTGGCAGCCATGCGGAAAAGAAGCAGCGAGTGGAAAAGAGAAAAGCAGAAAATGATTTCTACAGGGGAGGGAGAAAAAGAAACAGATAGCAGACAGCAGTAGGAAGAGGAGTAAGCATGCAGGATTGAAAGAAAGGAGAAAGAGAAAAACCCATTTGAAGGATTATTATTCAAAGGGGGATTCAAGAGAAAAAGTGAAGAGTGGAAGAAGGAGTGCAAAACCAAGAAGGAAGTTGCAAAATTGGGAGATTACAAGCTCCAACTTCCTTTATTTTTATCCTGCCTTTTCTGATTTCTAGAGATTGAAAAACATGTTGTATTCTAACTTAAAGATGGAAGGTTGAATAGCTGCTTTGGGTCTTGGGGAAGTGCTTGAATTATATTTCTTTGACAGTTTCTTTTCTATAGTTGTATTAACTTGAATCTGTTGTTCTTTTACAATTCTCTTTATGAATATTGGCCTCATTCATAAAGTATTATGTGCAGATTCACTATTTTATCACTTATTAGATGAATGCTAGGGATAGATTTATTTATTAAGTATTTGAATGGTATTGGATGACAAATTACTAGGGATAGAATCTATTTTCTCATGTTGTTCCTGAACTTCCTGAATAATTGCTGTTGATGATTTATAGCTTCAAACATGAACCCATTGCCCTAAGCCCCTCTCTTGATTGATATTCTCAGTATTTTGCTATTATTCCTGTTGCCCCTTTTATTCTATGTTTTGCTATTGCTATTGCCCTGTTTCTGTTAATAGAATACTGATAGTTTATTTTTCCTACTCTATTATTATACTTCCCAGTTGTGCCTGCTTTTAGTTTTGAGTTTTATATTACTGCTGTTATTTTATTGTCATTTAAATTATGCTAATGTTATTTAACTTGATGTTGTTATTTTTATCTATTCCCATTTATCGTCATATTTGTTTAGATGATTTAAGCTTTCAACTATTTTACTTATTGCTTGCATTATTAATCCCGACTCAATTTAACTTCAATTTAATTATCTTAGACTATTTAGTAACCATTAATTAGTGTTTGACTCCCTCGATCCTTGTGGACAATACCAGTTGCTGCATTTTTTGGGATTTTATTTTATATTCACATTTCCGTATGAACAGGGTGCAAAGACAGCTAGGAGATTTACCTAGAAGCAGCCATCCTTGAAAGAGTGTGTAGTAGCTCATTGATCAAGTGCTCTTGTGTCAAAGATGAACCAGGCTAAGCAATCTGTCAAAGCTATGGGATGTAAAAATGTTTGGATAGGGGAGGATTCTGCCTTAGAGAGAAGAACCTGCATGAACATGGGTGGACGAACCAGAAGCAAGAATGTATATTTTTAATTAACCTTTTAATGTTCAATATTGAGTATTATGCAATTCAAATTTTAATTATTTAATAATTCAATTCATATGTGAATAATGAAAAAATAGCTTCAAAATTACCTTTGTAATTAGGCTTCAACTTGTTAATTCTTAGAGAAAATACCATTTAGGATATTTTATAAAAAAATTAGAGAAATTACCAATTTAAAAGATTTTTATTTTTTTTTTAAAAATTACCTATTAAGAAATTAATTTTAATTCAAAAATTATTTGAAAGTTTTTAACTAAATTGAAAATAATCTAGAAAATAAGTGTGTATTTTCAACTATTTTTTTTGCTCCTTTCAAAAATGGAAAGCTAATTGTTAGTGCAATAATTTCATTGCAATTCAAAATTTGATAGAAATTAAAAGATAAACAACTTTCTAACCACAATTGTTTGCATAATTAATAAAGTGTATTCATAATTTAAACACATTGAAAATATAATTGAAAAAGTTTTTTAATAAAATTTAAAATAATATTATATAATTTTCCAAAAATACATCCTACTTAGAAAAGCATAAAATTAATAACAGAAAAAAAATTATATACCAAGTCTTATTTTTATTAAAAATGAGTTACATGTAAATAAAATATTAATCATGTGATCTCTTAAAATATGCACATTCTATATTCAAACCAAGTAAGCTTTTTCTATATATGTAGTAATATTTATAATTATATATATATATATATTGTTAGTTTAATTAAAATAAAATAAAATAAAATTTTTTCCTATTAATTTAATGAAAATTATATTTATAGTTGGTTAATCATTTTGTAGCGAAATGAAAGAAATACAATAATTGCATAGTACTTAGGGCCAAAAGGTGATTTCCCTCACCCTAAAGGCCCTCACATTCCGAGCCAACAGGATTGTGAAGAAGGTAAATCACGGTAACCAGTCTCTTAGTACCCAGTCTCTTAAATGGGAGATCCGCATAGTCCTAGTTTTCAAGAATGTGGAACAGTACGAGTTCGTTGAGTGGCTATCTGCAAGCCACAATCGTTTGATGCAAGACTTGCTTGGTATGTAAGATAAATAAATGATAATTGGATCAATTGATATCCTTAGTTGGAAACGGCAAGAGATAACGATAAAAGAAACAGTCTTTATTCAACAGATACAGAAAATAGATAAAAATGGATGGAGATAAAGGTAAAATCTGTGTTACAGGAGGTACTGGATTTGTAGCTTCATGGTTGATCATGAAGCTTCTTCACCATGGATACTCCATCCACACCACTGTCAGACCGAACCCAGGTACGATTTCCTCTTCTTTCCTTGAATCAAGTCAAGACCCATTTAAAATCAGAATATATTTAGTTCAATGATAGATTAATTATTTTTCTTGGATGTTGAAACGTACTGAGCAGAGCACAAGAGAGATCTTAGTTTCCTGGAAAATCTACCAGGAGCATCAGAAAATCTCAAGATATTCGAAGCCGATCTCGGCGATCCGGACAGTTTCGAAGCAGCAGTTCAAGAATGCATTGGAGTGTTTCACGTAGCTACTCCTGTGGATTTTGAATACAGAGAATCTGAAGAAGCGATCGTGAAAAGAGCAGTAGATGGAACTTTAGGCATCTTGAAGGCATGCTTGAATGTCAGGACATTGAAGCGAGTCGTCTACACTTCTAGCGCATCAGCAATTATGTTCAACGACAAGGCTGTCGATGTAATGGATGAAAGTTTCTGGAGCGATGTGGATTACATAAGATCCCACAAGTCCTATTTCAATTCTTACATGATTTCCAAGACTATGGCAGAGAAGAAAGCTCATGAATTCGCGGAAGAACATGGATTGGACCTTGTGACGGTTGCTCCTAGCTTCATCATTGGCCCCTTTATCTGTCCTAAGTTCCCCAGCTCAGTTCGCATTTCGTTGGCCATGATATTGGGTACGCGTCAAAATTAATCATCACTTTACAAGTTCTTTAAATTCCCATATAAAATCCAATAGAATTAAAATAAGATTTAATCCATCTGGGATCGTTAATTTTTAAAACAAACCAACCAAATGACGACATGTCATTGAATAACTTTTCAGGTGAGAGGGATGCATATCATGCATTGCTATCGATGGTGCACACAGATGACGTGGCAAGAGCACATATCTTTGTGTTTGAGAATGGTGATGCCAAAGGCAGGTATATCTGTTCTTCGCACACCAGGACCCTTGAAGAAATGTGTGCATTTCTTACTGCCAAATACCCTCAGTACCCAATATCCACTCTCCAGTGAGTCATTTTACTTTTATTCTTTTTTCTATTTATCCTTCATTGTTATTATTTTCATTATACATAATATCTAATATACACTTAAATTAAATTAAATTTTATTTATAATAAATTTAATTTATTTACAATCGAATCAAGTTCGAGTTAAGTTTTTAAAATTTTTCAATATATCATAAATTTAGATGAATTTAATTGAATTTAATTGAATCTTAAATAAATTCTGTAAAAATAAATTATTTATTATTCTTTTAAAAAATAAAACTATATTTATAATTTTTTTTTAATAATTTATTAATCCCAAAGTAGTGGTGGAGACGGTAAATTGAGAAATTAAAAACTTTTATAACTATTTTCAAAACTAGTCCACTAATTTAAATATTAGTAAATAGTTTCTA
Organism: Dalechampia spathulata; assembly: GCA_948192965.1. Lineage (NCBI taxonomy): Eukaryota > Viridiplantae > Streptophyta > Magnoliopsida > Malpighiales > Euphorbiaceae > Dalechampia > Dalechampia spathulata. The sequence continues at coordinate 11,757 of CANYBF012962645.1, read as the reverse complement.
ATAAAATAAAATAATAAATCAAATAAAAAATAAAACAAAATTACAGAAATTAAATTGATTATTTTTCTAAAAACTCCCCTTTGCAAAACAATTAATTAATCAAAGTGAAAATCTTTTCATAAAAGTTTTTAAAGGAATTATTTAAAAATCAGCAAGCTATAAAATAAAAAGAAAGAGAGAATAAATAATAAACACTCTAATAATAGTGGTTCGGAAATGCTTATGTCCATTCTCTTAAAACTAATTTTTTTGAGGCTTCACTGTATCAAAACAATACAACAAGTTTTGAAGGTTAATTTATAATTTTTACAATTAAAAATTTTTAATAGGCTAACTCACAAACTCTTCAAGTTTTAGTAGGCTAACTTAAATCTCAGCTAAGTAAACTCAAGTTATTTCCCAACTAGTAAATATTAGAGACTTGCAAATCCTTTTCAAAAGAAATGAATAATTTTGGAATCAAAATTTTCACAACTCTTACAATTCGTATGAAAAGTTTACGAGTAGTTATTCAATATGAATTTCTTAAAAAAAACTTTAAATATGTCAATTTAATCCTTGTGTATTGTATATTTTCTACCTCAAATATTTATGTATTTATACTTGAAAATATTACTGTTATAATCCATAAATACATCGAGTATAAATTTGTAAACTAATCAAAATTAATTTGAAAATAGTTTCTATCATATTAAATCAACAAATCTGATTTTTTGAAAAATTTTACATTTTTAGAATATGGAAATAATTTCAAAATCATTTTGTTAAAGACAAAAATTTTATTTTCTTAAAAATATTTTAAATTGAGCTTCATAAGATATTTAATGTCAAAATTTCCTTAACAAAATATTCTAAAATACCTTATATAAATAAAATCTTCCAATATAAGTTTTGTAATCTCCATAAAATCGCTTGAAAGTCTTCTATAAATATAGGTGATTATGTAGAAGGCATATTGCTTCCTTCTTCATATATCATTAATATATTTAATTTTTGAAAAAATCAATTATATTAAATATGTAAATAAATTACTTAGGAAACAAAACAAAAAAAATCCAACAATATCTTTGATCAAAATCAAGTAAAAAGATAACATAATTATCCTAAAAAAATTGAAAACATTACTATAAAAACCTTAAGATAATATCCTAAGACAAAATTGAATAAATGAAATATCCAATTAATCACGTGAGTGATTAAAGTTCCAAATATATTCAAAACATTATTTCCAAACAAGATAATTAAGAAAAGAAATTCCAACCAACATTAATTAAACACAAACTTAAATATTATTATCAATTTTTTACAATCATCAAAAATCATCAAAATTAAAAAGTCAACATAATTAAATATAAAATATACAATTTTTATATTTATATGATTATAAATTTATAAATTATATATCAAAAATTATATCATTTCTATATAAATTAATAAGTCAACTCACAACTTGTTAACGAGCCTAAACTAGTTAAGCATTACCTAGTTTAAGCTCAACTCATTCATTAAATAAACCATACTAGATGAACTTTAATACATTTTTATTCAATTAAATTTTAAATAACTTGTAAATAGTTTGACTTATTTACATCCTTACCACCATCTCTTCTTTATGATGAGTAGCATTATTTAATATTATTATATGAAAATTAAAGAAAATAAGTAAATCATCTTGATTCTAATGAAAATGAGAGAAATAAAGACATGATAAAATTGAAGGAATATGATTAATATCATTTTAATTTCATAAAATGACACTTAAAACAAAATAAAATATAAAAAATTGAGAATATATTTAGTAAGATATTTTGAGATGTAATGTAATAAATTATGTAATGTAATAAAAATATAATATAATATGATGTAATCATCATTCTATTGAAAATATTTGGATGATAATTATAAATAAAATATAATGTAATCAATATATTATTTTAAATTATATTAAAACTAATTACATTTTGATTTTTTAATTAAAATTTATTGTTGATGTTAAATCTTAGATTTTCAATTTCAGTATTTCAAATTTTGATTTTTGATTTTGACATTTAGTTCATCAATTATCATATTTGGATTATTATCCTACATCTTGATTTTTAATATCTATTTTATATTTTAATATCCATTTATAAATCTTATGTTTCAATTAATATGATTTAATTTTAATGTTGTATAATTTTATTTTTATAGTTGTATTAATAATATAATTAATTTGTTATTAATAAAATGAATTTAATGTATTTGTAATGAAGAAATGTAATATTGAATATATTAAAATTGGTATGTAATCAATAATATATTAATTTAGTTATATTTGATTACATAAGTATTCATAAATAAATTACATCAAAAAATTTTAATTATTAAAATGATATAATCAAAGATATAATATAATAATTATTATATTATACCTCTCGTTAACAGGAGTTTGAAGGATGTTGAAGGGCGTAAAACTCCTGGTTTGTCATCACAGAAACTGTTGAACTTGGGATTTGAATTCAAGTATGGACCGGATGAGATGTTTGATGATGCTATTCAAACCTGTAAAGAAAAGGGCTACCTCTAGTTTTTCTGCATGTTGTTTTTATGTTGTCCTGTGGTTATATGTCGTTTCATAATTAGTTAGTATATGCCAATACTCATGCTTCCTTATATATATATATATTTCGAATCAAGGGCAGATTATATATATTTATATGAATCTTATTAAAAATTACATATATATATTTAAGAATGTTTTAAATGAGAGGGGCCACTGCCCCCTCTTTGTATCCGCCACTGTTTCGAATCGAATAAATCATGGGAGGTAAAATAAATAGTGTTATCTATTTGTATGATTGTTGAAGTTGATGCATGTTTCCATTGTCTTGTGTGTGTTTTGTTAGGAGGTTCACCCCATAAGAAAGTAAACTCAAGACCTCAAAAGGAAGCTCAAAAATTCTAATCATCAGACTGCTCCCTGATGGTCTGAGGGCTACCTCTGGTTCATGTTTATTCCCATGAAACGGTTACTTTTTGTTAAACCATATAATTTTTCTCTAAAACGTTAGTAGTTATTTCGACTTTAAGTGATATGATTGATTTTTTTATGATTTATACAAAATAAAAGATAATTTCAAATTATAATTAATTTAATTAGTTAAAAAGCTTGACATCAAAAAATGGCAAGATCGGACGGTAAGGTGTAAAAGGACAAATTGTCGCCTTTTTTTAGCAAACAACAAGGAACAAATCCTGCAACATTTTGCACGATTTTTAACGTTGAACTTCATTTTACATGTTTAGCTTTTTATATTAAAATTATTTGTTATGTATTATTTATCATTCTATATTAAATAGAAAATAAATAAATAAAATAATGATTCTATCCTCCTTTTAAATTTATTAAAATTAATTTAATTTAATTTAATTATCTACTAATAATAATAATTTTAATTTATAATAATTTGAAAAAATATTATTTAAAATTAAATATAAATACTAATTATTTTTATTATCTAATAATTTAATTTATTAAAATTAAGTTTTATTATAAAATTTTTATTAATTTTTAAATATAAATACTAATCATTTTCATTATCTAATATTTTAATTTATTAAGATTAATTTTCATTTATCTTAGGTTGAGTCTAAATTACTTTGTCAAACACTTACCTAAGATTTGAATAGAAGGAATCTAAATTTCATAAAATTTATAAATTATGGAGTTGTTTGGATTGATAGAATCTAAATGTTATAGAATTTATAAATTACATGAAATTTAAATTCATGATTTTTAAAATCAATGGAATTTCAAATTTTGTTATTTGATTGAAAATATGAATTTCATAGATTTTAATGATATTCTTGTAATAAAATTAAATAAATCATATTCACTCGTCAATAAAAAAAATAAAAGAATTTGGGAATTCGAATTCCAACAAATAAAGAAATTCATCTCTAAGAAAATTTACCATATATTGTTTCACTTTTTTAAAACAGTGAAAGTTGGCCCTGGTCCAAGTGTTAGAGTGCGTGTTGGGCTCCAAATGATGTTGTAACTTCACATGGACCAAGCTTGAATATATGCGGCATCCACCATCAAAATGTCTTAAACATTTTGGTTGGTTGACCTTCTCAATTATATGCCCCCCTTCACCACATTTGCATTTGAGAAATATTCCAAATTTACATACATGAAATTTAATTATAGAAATAATATATTTTATTTTATGTTTTATGATAATCTCAAATAATTTTTAAAGATTATAAAAATAATAATTTTTAAAAAATAATAGATTTTTTTGAATATTTTTAAAAATAATTTTTACTTCAAATAAACCTGAAATAAACTCAAAGTTAACTTTTTACAAGCCAAAATGAACTTAAAATAAACTTATACTCAAATTTTAAAATGCTATTTTTCATAATTGTTTTTTTGAAAAAATTGATTGAATGTAAAAATACAAATTTTTGGATGTTTAAATTGGTCTATTTTGAGAAATAAAACTTATAAAACAGTTAACTTTTGTATTTTTTGTATTTTATAGGATTTTAAGGTGAAAAGTAAAAAAGAAAAATAAATAACCTGTTCTATCAGTAATTTGGAAATATCAGTTGTTTATGACCTGTGACTATGGGCAAAAGGAGAATAAATCTCACAGAAATGAAATATAACGAGATTGGAAGTTCAAATTTGGTATTTTTGTTTAAAGATCAAATTAAATATGAGATTAGAAGACAAAAACATTATTTTAGGAAATTATTTAGATATTTAATTATTTATTTTACATTTATATAAATGAGAGGTTTGTTCCCATTATAGGTGTCACTTTTACTCTTGTGAATCAATAAAAGTTTATTTCTTTTATTTTTTATGTTGTTAAGCCAATGACGCAAGGCTAGACAATCATTCTCAATTGAAAACAATACAAGGATTCATTGTTAATGCATGTTAGATCTAAACAAGCTTAATTAATGAATCGATGACTATACAATGAATATGAACGATTGTTAGCTTTTGATGGAGAGTCTTTTTATCTGAATATTTTCTAAAATCATTTTTATTTTTCTTTTATTTTTTCAATGATTTATTCCTTTAAAAAATATTTAACAAAGGATTAAAAGATTTTTCTATCAAATCTATAATTTTTTTACATAAGAAGTAGGAAAATAATTTTACGGATTTGACACTCATCAAATTTTGGCAACATTGTTAGGCCGATTCTAAATAATCTTTTGATTCTTTTATATATTACTTGATTATTTTCTATTATAGAAAATTTGATTTTTGATTATGAAAAAGAGAAATTAATAGTTGGAGTATCTGAAGTTGAAAAAAGGCAATATCATGGTTATTAATGAACAAACGTTGCTACACCTATTGGTTTAACTCCTATTTGCATTACATATGAAGAATTGACAGTCCCTTTGCAATTGAAATATGGATTAATTCGGTTATTACCCACTTTTCATGGATTTGAAAATAAAGATCCTTTTAAGCATCTAAAAGAATTTTTGTTGTTTGCAATAGCATGACACCACAAGGTGTTAGCTTTGAACAAATTCAATTGAGAGAATTTCCTGTTTCTCTTACAGATATAGCAAGGCAATTCCTTGAAAGATTTTTTTCCAACAAAATGCATTGTCCAATTTGAAGAGACATATGCACTATCAAGTAAAAAGATGTTGAGACTCTACATGAATACTGGGAGAGATTTAAGAGACTATATGCTTCTTACCCTCAACATGAAATTATTGAACAAAATTTAATCCAATATATATATGAAGGTTTTTTGCCGATTGAAAGAAAAATAGTTGATACTACGAGTGGAGGAGACATTGTTAATAAGACACCACAAGTTTCATGAGATTTGATAATGATAGTGATAACAAATTCGCAATCCTCCAAATCATCATAAGAACCTTTGAGAAAGGTTCAAGAGATTAGTACATCTTCCTTATAGTCAAAAATTTCTCACTTAACCTCTTTAGTGCAAAATCTAGTTGTGAAAATTCAACTCGTTAGAGCATATAAGTTATGTATGAAAATTAATCATCCAATTGATATGTATCTGACTCTACAAGAACAATATCTAGAACAAGTAAGTGTGATATGGACATTATACGGTTCATAAGAATAAAGATATGATCCATATTTGAACACTCATAATTTGGGGTGATAAGACTATTATGGAATGAGAGAGTTGGACTTACAAAATTTTTAGTGAGGAACGTAGTCTTTAGAAAATCATGAAAATTTAGGTATATATCTCAAGGATATGATAAAGTTATTTGTTCCTAATACCCAACAATTGTAATAGGCAATAGATATAAGATTCAGAAATGTGAAGAATCATATATCTTAAATGGTGGCCTCTTTAAATTGGTTAGAGTCTCAAAGGTATTTATAATCTCAACAAGAGGTGAATCCAACAGAATTCACTGAAGTCATAATTGTTTTGAGCCATGAGTAAGAAGTGAGTATGAAGCTGGAAATTGAAGTTGAAGAGCTTGAATGGAAAAATAAACAAGTAGTAAAAGTTTCAAAATTTGTCTAACCTAAATCGATAGTGATCCAACTATAAAAGTTGGAAGAAGAAAAAGAAGAAAAAGAGATATTCAAGATTCTTCGTAAGAAGGAATAACCACCTTGGAAAAAGAATCAGTGTACCAATGAGAAGCCTTAGGCATTCTATCATAAACCATTCAAAGAACATTATAAGGCTAGTGAATTTGATCAAGTAAGCTCACCTCATTTAGATAAAAAATAAGTAAATAAATAAGGAGTCAAGCAAGTCTTAAAACCAAAATTAAATTTTATTTTTTGTTTTTTTTATTTTTTTATTTCATGCCTTTGTACCCATAAGAGTAGGTAATTATCACATCCTAAATCGAGCACCCACTTTGCATTCATGAATTGATTGATATGTCTTGTTTTATATATTATAAGTATGATATTGACATGAAATTATGCCAAAGATGGAAATTATATGATATGATAAGAGTTTCATGCTATGATGTTGAAATGAAAATTTTGATAAAACTACTGAAAATGGACCCACTGAACGGAGATAAATTGATCAATTGTGTATTGAAAACACTTTATATGATTAAATAAGTATGTCTAAGATGATTGATTTAACATAAGTTTAATAAGATAGAAAAGATAGTATAATAAAATTTGGAATTTATTTATGATATCATAAATGAGTAATGATGATATAAGCATGATGCATGCATATACGTATAATTATAATTCTAAAGTATTAGAGAATGAATAGTAATGTATTAATAATGCATTAGTAAAAGTAAATGATAATATGTAAATATTAGAAAAGTATAATTGGTATTTTTATTAATGATGTCATGATGATGTCATGATGATGTCATAAAATTGTAAGGATGATGTAATAAATATGGTTTTTAATGTATTAGGAAATTAATAATTAAGTATTAATAAGGAATTAGTAAAAGTATTAAGAAATAGTATTTATATATATATTTGACATGTGATGAAAAGATATAATATAATATTATAATATAAAGAATATAAAATGAATTAAATATTGAATATGTAAGTAAATAAATATATAGATATATGGAAATAAATAAGTAAATGGAATGTTAATTTAGTATTATATAATGGAAGTAGGATAGGAAAATGTGTTAGTGGAGTTTTAAGTTAATATATAATATTGATAGTGGGATAGGTAATTGTGTCAGTGGTTTAGAAAGTTGTGTTAGTGGATGGAGAGAGAGAACAAAATATTGGTATTTTTGAGTTAGTGGAAAAAGATGGAGGGTTTTTATTATAAAATAAGGTGTATTGGAGTATGTATAGAGTATATAAATGCATGCAAATGAGTATTGATTAGTGGAATTTAAATTATATACATATAATTATACGTATAAGGGTTAAAAGATAGTATTTGGGGTTGCCTTACACCCTATCCCTTAAGCCATATGAAAATTCCACTCTTACTCACTCCATATCACTCATTTTCTTATCTTATCTCTTCCAAAATCGAAAACTGTCCTCTTTCCATCTTTCATTCACTTTATTCTTACTTTGTTCTTTCATTTCCTTATTTTCCTTAAGCAAAACCGAAGCTATACTCCATTCTTCCTTCATTTCCACTTTAATCTTCATGTATATTAATAGATCTAGTCGTTTGGAACAAGATTAAGTCAAGACAATTTCTTTTTCTCTTCATTTTGTAAATGACCGAATGTTTTTCTTCATCAAGCATCAAAATTGAAGCTATTTCCTTAAAGAAGCCAAAATTTTACAAGTTTTTCTTTTTCCTTTGGCTTTGATTTTCAAGTTTCAAGCAATATCTTTGAGTATACATCAAGGTTTGACTAAAACACTCCTTATTTTCCTTCATTTTCTTAGTGATCAAAACTTCTTTTCAATGATACTTAAAGTTCATGGCCGAAACCATGAAGATTCATGGGTTGTGCTAAAAATCAAAACCTTTCCTTGAGTATTAACTTTGTTTTATGTTTGATCTCACTCATTAAGGTACATGCATGTTAATTTAAGGTGAAGAGCAACCTTAAGGAAGTCAAAAAAAGAAGGTTCATTCAAATTCATAGTAAAATCAAAGGGATATCAAGTTTCAGTTGAGATTTTTATGGTTTGACTAAAGGTGTGCCTTGATGAGTATGATATAGTGGTAGATCCATGAGTTTTGTGCATTTTGTGTATGATTTATAGTATGGGAAAATTTTTTATGGTAGTTTGGATGGATTTAGTTGATGACTTGAAATTTCAAAGGGTTAGAGATGTAAAAAAACATGAGATAAAGTGATTTATGGTTGTGTGGGTATGTGTGGCTCATGATTTCCCTCTTGGCTGAATCATTTAAAGGTTATTTACTAAATAATGGTAAGTTTAAAACATGATTTAAAGAGATTTATTAAAAATAAAAGGTTAATAATTAAGAAGATGATTTAATCTAAGTGATAAGATAAGTATATTTGATGATTTAAGGTTAAATCTTCATTTTAAGTATATATATGGTTAAAAATCTATGGAAGATGACTAAGTTAAAGTATGGATTAAGTATTTAACTTTAAAATGAAGTTAAAATGGAAGTTTTATAATAATATGCATAAATAAGCATACAACATAGTTAAATGAATTGGACATAAGACATGATTTTAAGATATTAAATGGTTTTAAATGGAGGCATACGACTAAGTTATGGTTGAGAACTTATATGAAAAAATAATTAAGTAAATTAAGTGGATATATGAAGTAAAATGAAGTGGTTAATTGATAGTATGATATAAGTACTTAAAAAGTTAATCTATTAATTAAAAGATAAGTAAAAGTGAGGTAATATGAAATGATTTTACTTATGATATATATTAAGGACTTAGGTGATCATTAAGATCAGTATCTATATAAGGTGTTATTAAGAAGATTAAGAAGTTAATAAATGAATGATATAATATGATTCTAAATAAGATTTAATTTGGTAGACTAAATTAAGATAGCAGTGAGATATATGTGTTTTAACATATAATTTTAAGATGATTAAATTTATATGATTTTATTTGATATCTTAATTAATAAGTTAAAGGATAGATGGCATATAAATTGAAATTGGTTAATTGAAGTATAAGTTGAGTATATGATATATGATTATACTTAAGTGATGGATAATGAATAAGTTAAGGCATATAACATATAATATGAAGATGTTAATGGAAGTGTTAAGTAAATAAGTAATAAGCACTCATAAATAAATGCTACCGGATGTGTGATTAAGTATGAATGATAGAAATATATTAAAGTAAGGTTACTATTTAAGTTGTTGACTGGTTATATGACAGTGTTAGTAAGGGATGGATATAAGCAGAAATATGATAATTTTCAGATAGTCTTGATGTAGATGAGTAATGACAAAGTTTAATACATCACTAAATTAAGATAGATAACAGGATTTAATTTAAAAAAAATATACTGAGAAGTTAAATGAGTTTAAATATTGATGATATCAATTGCTTTAATACTTTGTTTTTGACAATAACTGTTTTTAGTAGAATATAGATATGATTAGTATTTGAAATCTTATTAAGTTGTAATATTAAATGATCAACATTCAAATGATAACAGTTTAGTAAATTGATAGTAAAATATTAATTGATTAACAGAATTGTTGACCCTGACTTTTCACACTCGTGTAATTTCGGGTTTCTGCTGATTCGGCTTGGTTTTAGTCCCCGACATCGACCTCGGTTATGCACAAAGGCCTCTGTGTCTTCCTCTGTGTATTCTGATGCACAGAACACCTTAGAACTGGTGGGGTCCACCATGGCGCCTGGCGGGACCCGTCACCTATTCTGAGTATTCTGTACATACAGAACACACTTCACTGTAGCCTACGTAAGGCAAACCACTTAGGGCAATAGCGAGGCCCACTGCCCCTATTAACTTATTTTGTGTATTCTGTACTTACAGAATACATTTTTCAATTGCCTTACACAAGGCATAGCGCTTGGCATCGCAAATGCCATCTCCTGGGCCCACCATGCTGTGGCACCCACCAAGCAATAGTGGGGCTCGCTGCCCCTGATAACCTATTCTGTGTATTATATACTTACAGAATACATTTTCCAGTTGTCTTGTGCAAGGCACAGCCCTTGGCATCGTAAATGCCATCTTCTGGGCCCGCCACGCTGTGGGACCCACCTAGGACATTAGTGGGGCCCACTGCCCCTATTAGCTTACTCTGTGTATTCTATGCTTACAGAATACACTTCGCTATTGCCTTACACAAGGCATACCTCTATAGCATTGCAGATGCCACATTCTGGGACCACTGCGTTGTGGGACCCGCCAAGCATTAGTGGGGCCCGCTACCCACTCTAATATATTCTGAGTGTTCTTTTCACACAGAACACTTTCCATATGTTGCCTTACTCAAGGCAAGGCGCTTGGCATTCTGTTTGCCACATTCAAGGCCCTTTTCTACTGTGGGGCCCACCGGGGCACTATTCATTATGAATAGTGCACAGTTGGGCCCACCACCCCACTTGGCCTATTTCAAGTGTTCTATGCATATAGAACACATTTTCATTAATACCTACGCGAGATATGACCTTCTGGCACACCGAATGCCATTTTGGGCTGAAATAGGGTCGTAAACCCTAAAATGGGCCCATTAGCCGAAACTCGGTGTTCGGAGCCGAATTTGAGAAAACTTATAACTGCAAAGTTTCTCGGAATGTCGATTGCACTTCAGTTGACATATGGCACACATCCGGTTTTGCTCATACGAGCCAGCACGCATAGGGTAAAAATTCAATGTGCGGTGCACATAGGGTGATGTGCACCGCACGTTGCATAGTAAAGACGTTTGGTCGGGAGCCTTCTCACTACAAAAATTAAGGTAAATAGCGACGGAACTTTGCCGTCGCTATAAGGTCATTAGCCGTTGCTATTTACTATAGCGACGGATATAGCGACGGAAAACGTCCGTCGCTAAACCATTTGACGCTAAATGAATCGCGACGGATTAGCGACGAATTAGCGACGGAATATTTCCATCGCTTATCCGTCGCTATTTAGCTACAGATTAGCGACGGAAATATTCCGTCGCTAATCTATTTTGCGACGGAATATATTCCGTCGCTAATTCCGTAGCGATTTAGCTACGAAATTCCGTAGCTATTTCCGTCACTAAACTTCAATTAATTTTTTTAATATTTTAATATTTTTTTAAAATATGAAAAATTTGATATAATTATAATAAAATTTTATAT
>CANYBF012962250.1:0-45418 GCA_948192965.1 Dalechampia spathulata | reverse complement strand
CACCAACAAACCACAATCCTAGTTTTGAGAGAACTTACAATGCATAAGGATTTCTAGATGGAGAAAGGCATAACAAGAGTTAAGTGTGGATAGAACAGAAAAGGAAGAAGCTACTAAAACTACAAATAAGTAGATAACACTTGGAGGAAACATGTATCTACCCGAAGAGTGTTCCAAATGCTTAATTTCAAAGATTGGTCGAGTAAAATTTCTAAAGCATACTAACCCGATAGTATCTCAAGTCTCAAAGAAGCCAGTAGGTAAAATTTCTGCCAATAACTCATTTCTAAGATAATGTCTCATGATTCAGACCATCTTATAAACACTAAAACGCTACTGCTTCCTGTTGGGAGTGTTAAAATTGCAGCTGAAACTTAAAAGGGTCTAAATGGATATTTTGCTGCAGCAGAAGTATGGTGCAAAATACTGCAGATTTATCTTTCTGCTCAAGTCTTAATCAGCTGATATTGTCAGTAAAAAGTATAATTTTAGTTGTATTTTTGTCAAAGTAAATCATGTACCTTGTAATTAGGTAGGGTGCCCAAAGTATGGACTAAAAGTGTAATTTTGCATTACTAGTGTCAGCTGTAATATAATCAAATTGTATCAGAAAGAAACCAGTTCTTCGTGTGCAAAATATACAAGCATATTTCCTCTGTTTTCTCAGTTTTCCTGCAGCTATACACACCTTGAGCTCTTAAGTTTTTCATTTCCATGAAGTAATGCACTCTGCATTGCAGGAATTCATAAAAGCAACCACCATGCATAATTGGGAAAATATGTTGGATAAACATAGCTCAATTTTTCCTACAATGATAACGATCAAAAAGGCAAAAAGATAACAAACAACAAAACAAATCAACATAAACTAGTATCCCAAGTGAAAGTTGAGACAACACCAAAAAGAGTATAACTTTTACCTCAGAATGCCATTGTCGGGGAACAGATACGCAAAACAATGATAAAATATCATTACTTGAGAGTCGCAATGCAACCAAGAAGAAATAGAAGTAGAAACAGTTATAAAAGATCAAAGCAAGGTGAAGCAAAATCACAAATCAAACAACTGATTGAGATATTAGCAAGTAATAAAATAGTGTAAAACACATGCCCCGTTGCAGTTTGAAGAATGGAAAAGCAATTAGTCAACGTGAATTTATGCGAATCTGATTATTGATCATCATCAGGAATTTTTTCAAACAGTTGATATGCATGCTGGAAAACTCGAGCATTTCTGAGAAATATGTTCGTTCCTTGGGTTCTATTACACATTATTTATGTTGAGAAATTAAAATGATGTGGAAAGGAGAAGTGGTTACTTGATCTTCATATGATTCTTTGATGACCGAGTTAGAGTGGCTCCACGCCAAACTTTCAGAGTGTGAAAGCTTCCAACTTGGAGGAGCACAAGGCCGAGGTTGACGAGTCTAAACAGGCTGCAATAAGAGCCTGGGAGGACATCATGAATTGGATGGATTGTAAATATTTTGGCCAGGGAATCCAGTAATGATGAAAGGCGGGCAATAACAAACTCAAAACCATTAACTGAGGTAAAGAAATACAAGCAATCCGCTGCAATATAAAATGCAGCCCATATCTCTTAAAGACGATTGGAAGCTCATTTATACCTATCTATACTAGAAAATATAGTTACTATGGCATACCATAGCCCAAAAGGTTTTTCCATTGAAACGATAAAGAGGTGTCGAGTTCCCTCAATCCTAAGGGAGACGAGTGGGTTCTTTGACTCTCTTCCGGTAACTAGACCTGAAGACATTGCCTAGCAAGCACCTTTTATTCATCTTATATTTATGTTCATTTGTTGAATATTTTTTGAGAATAAGTGGTTCATTGTAAGCTTACAAAGAGACATGAATATTTGCTTATTATTGAACTCTCAGGACTTGTCCCAAGGCATATATAGATAGCTCTTACAAAAGAACACGTTCCATGGTTATTCTTGTTTCCTTTTCTTGAGCCTTACTGATAAGAGAAGAAGATATACATCAACGTAGCTTTAGCTGTATATCAATCGCACCAATAAGGTCATCATGGATCCATCATTAATCTTCCTCCCATTGAAGCCAACCAATCTTTTGGTGCTGAATTTTGGCAGAAGAGAAACATTCTCCCCTTGGAGTACCAAATGATCCGCAGGTTGTTCTGTTGCCATGGAAAATCAATGAAGCGGCAACTTCTTGTTCTCTAGCGAAAGATTTTGAGTTCTCGATGAATATATGAATCTTGTCTGCTACTTGAATTGGGTAATTGCAGGATTTCAAGAAAGGGGACTAATAACTAGAACTGCAAAATATGATCAATGATCAGTGTGATATGAAGATCAATGTAGCAGCTGTAACATTTGTAGCTAATGGGCTTGCCATATTATAGCAGGCATTGCACTTGTACTCGTAGTTAATATCATATATTAATATTAATATCATATATTAATTTTATATTAATCAAAAAATATCCTTAATTATTAACATATAAATAATAAATAATTTATATATGATATTTAATAAAAACTAGCATATATCACAATATTCTTAATAGTTTTATAATCTTAAATATTAACGGAAGCATTCCATCTGTTTTAATATCATTAAATTTGATATCCCCTAAAAGATCAATAAAAGAATTATTTTTTTTGTCTTTTTTTAAATTATCGTTATTATTAATTGTATTTTACTTATATGTATTTTAAAATTATTATATTGAAAACTTATAGAAAAATAGAATAATTAATGCAATACTAAGTGTGACAATAAATTAGTAAATTAATTTTAAAAATATGATGATATTTCTTAGTTGAATTTACTAATTAACTTATAACTACTAACCTTTTTAAATATACTTATATATGGTAAAAGAAATATAGACAAAATTACTTATTTATCTTTTATATATATATAATTCTAGTAATAGTAAAATTAATTTATATATATTATATGTATAACGATTTATCATTACTAATAAAATAAATATTAGAAGATAAAATACTAATAAGCATATATTAAAACACATAATTATCATAGAAGTGAATCACCAAATATTAATCAAAATAAGACTTGGGACGCCATTAAAGTGGCTTTATATATATACCAATTGCAACAAGGTGGCCCTCATATTTATCCACAATGCTCCTGCCATAGAACCCAACAATCTTATTATGGTTCTGAATATTGGCAGAAGTACGATATTTTCCTGTTGGAGTACCAAATGGTCCGTAGGTTCCTTTGTTGCTCTGGAAACTCAATGAACCAACAACTTCTTGGTCTGGACGTCCAGGATGTCGACGAGTGTAGCCACTAATTGAAGTGAGATACTCGTTCAAAGCTCTGTTTCACATCAATTCTAAAGTTAAACACCCAGTAAATACCAATAGGATGACCATTTTAAAACAAGAAGAAGAAGAATTCTCAAATCAAAGACTGCATACCTCTCTCGTTCCAAAGTAAGAAGCATAAACATGATCTGACCATTGGTCACTTCCTCCGTCGCAGTACTTAATAAAGATATGGCAAGGAACAAGACAAGACTCTAAATTCTCTGCTAGAATAGATTTCAAATCCAAAACCAACGTGCTGATTCCGGAGAATATTCCATCATCCCATTCTTCACCTCCCACGCCACCCCATGGCCCTAACCCAACAACTCCCTTCGTCTCAACTTCATTCATCTGAATATTGTAACATCATAACTCCAATTATATATCCATACGAGGCGTGAAAGTTATTACTGTAAAAAAAGATTTTCAATTTGTCTGCTAAAATATGATTAGTTATTGCTATATTACCTACCATTGGTATCGCGCAACAGATATGGACATCATTGTAGCAGCTGTAACATTTGTAACTAACAGACTTGCCATATTTATCGCAAGCAATGCACTTGTACTCATAGTCAAACCAGAATGGCATGATTACAAAGCTAAGAGGGTGATTATGGCCTTCATATTGTAAAACAGTAGGTAAAAACCCCGTTTTGATATGAGTTTGGAGTAGACAACCTGTGCAACTTGAAAAATATTCATCACAAAGTTTGCAATTATACTCGTGGAAAATTATACTCATGAGGATATGATGATTGATAGAAGGGAGCATATCTCGCAATGCTCGTCAACTTGGAATCAACTTCTTCAGCGCATGACTTGTGAAGAATGAAATCATCACACACAACACATTTATAAGTTGGTCCCGAAATGGAAGTTTCGCAGCGATTACAAGCGAGTAGTTTACTAGCAGAATCTATCCTTGGCTCTTTTATGAATGAGAATTCATGTGCATGAGCTTGCTTGAAAATTCTTTGAGGAACAATTTTACGATGACCAGTTGAAGGTTTTGAGATATTGATACATCTGACGGATCAGAAAGAACTTCTTCGTGAAAAGATTTCATCGCGTTTGTTAGTGTAGGGACAAACTCTTGCAGAATGAATGATTTTGACATGTCTATGGTAAGCAGTCGAGCATGTCCAACCTCGTCATCACGGACCTAATGATGAGAACTACCCTTACCCTCGCCTGCACAATCAACAGCAACAAAATTAGCCTTCTTAGAAACTGCCAGCACAAATAAACTGTCAGTATAGTAGTTCTGGTTGGAAGAAAGATTGATGACAAGTTGAAGCTCCAACTCGAGTTGGGTTTCAGCGATTTGGCAGACAATATTGAAAGGTAACTGATCTTCTCTTGTGGTAGAAACAGAACAAGAGCTTTTATGGACTCGAGCGAAATCAGTCCATACTGCAGGGGCAAAGCCCCCCACACCCCATCGGAAGCAGTTTTTGGAGCGGAGGATGAGGACGGATCGAGTACAAATTCGAAACTAAATTCGAAACTATCAAAACATCCAAGACATAGATACAACGTTACTCAAACCCAACAATGATATTTAAAACAAATCTTCTTGGAAAACATATACAAGAAAATTACCTAATGTTCTTATTGGAAGTTAATATCTCACAACTCATGCAATGCTAACTGTACAATTATTGTCTACTCTACTGAAATGACAACCATGAACTTGCAGTTCCACTGAAGATTTTCTTCATTACTGCATCAGTTTATATTGTCATGAACTAATTCCATACACTCATTTAGAATTCATGTCTCATGTATTTATTTCATCACCTTGAAACATACTCTGTTAATAATTTAGAATGCAAATAACTTCCAACTTATACAAACATGGTGATTCATGGTTTCATTTTATTAATAGTTCATATGAACTGTATTTATCTAATATATTAAAATAGAAATTCTTCCCACATGTTCATTAAAAACAAAATCAAATTTGAGAAGATTTCTCTTATGAAAATGCCTACAACCCTCCGGTATTTCTTTACGTAATCCATTTTATGCTGACACTATCACAGAAATACAAACAACATATAGCCAAATAATACAGAAGATGTCGGCATAAACTTCTTATCACTTGCCATTGTTTTGTGCTGTTCTAGTTGTTGAAAAATAATGGGCAATAGTTGAACCGCGTTTTATAATATTAGCACGCTTTTGAGGTCGAATCCAAGCTCGAACTTCATCTTGAATTTCAGGTGGTAATTCATCAATCACAGACGGATCAATCTCATCAATGTTGTAATTCCACGATTCCGGCTGCTGTACAGTCTGGGTTGAACTGTGCATGCTGTCGTTTGTCGTATATTCTGAAAGCAGGGTATCCTTTTGCAGTTCAACTGGGTTTGCTTCTGAACCTATATTGATGCCCTTTTAAGGATATAAACTAACACAAACCAAAAGAAACAAGAAGCAGAATCCCAAGAAATCCGACGACTAAAATGCTTCAGTACCTTGAACCATGCCAACCTTCCCTATGCTTGAAGAAGAGGAGGAGCCATCACGGCTTTTAAAAAATTTCAGGATTGTTCCCTGATTCAGCAAAAACAAATAGGAAAAAAAAAAAACATGTTTGGACAAACGAACGGGCATTGCCTATTATTGATCTCATCAAGTATTCTTACCCCATAAACTGAAAAGGAGAACAGGAAAAGCTTTGTGGTCAAAGAACTATAAGGAAGTCGCAGATTTACCTTGTCACTCAAAGCAGTTCGTTTCTGTTCCCTGTGCGAGAAACAAGACGTTATAACCCTGTTCACATCTCTAGATAAACATCCTTCTGAGTTACTTTGAGTCGGTCCTGAGCAATTTTCACTCCCTGAACTCATGAAGTTACAATATCGAACACAAATTCAAAGATCAATGGAGGAACTCTTGCAGTTTCCAATTTGACAAGATATGATAAAACCTGAAGGTAATTGCGGCGAATTTTCAAGCCTGGAGTACTCTTTGCCTTTTTCTGGTGAAGAGCAAAATGAATCCTGCAAACAGAAGCATCGGATAAAATCACCATATATGTATAAATAAGAATGAATGTTCTTGACAGTCACGGCATTTCATTAGGCAATTAACAATAAATATGGCAAGACTTCCGCTGAAACCTGATCTTTGTTTTCTGCGACTTCTTGTCCTGTTTTGTCCAAACAGGGAAAAGTATATTCCATTTTCATCTCTGAGTTTTCACAGCCTGAATTAGCATTAAACCTTCTTCAGATTGTCACAGAAATTACCAGAAAATCAACAATATTTAAAAAATGAAAAAACTATTAATAAAATTAGTTGAATGAACATAGCACTTGGGATTAAGGAGTAAAGGATAACCTGAGGAGGCAACTTGAATCGAGTTATCTGGTGTCTGCTTTGAAGGAGAGTGAAATGAATCCTGGCCGTGAAAGTACTTCATGATTGAAGCTGTTCCCTGTTAGTCACGACATATAATTGGCATTTTATTCAAGCTAATTGCGTACAAAGTTGATAACGATTCTGGAATTTCCAATTATAAGGATACTAAGCATGTGCAGAAATTTTGGCACAGCCCAAGCATAGGATACGATTCACTAATCTTTTATTCAATATTCAATAAAGAATACGCATCAAAATTTTCTTCAGTTTGGAAGTGCCTAAACACATACAAAACATTGTCAGTGCTTAGTCTATTGTAATTGCACCATAATCAAAATTGCCACCAATGTTGAATTACTATAATAGTAGTACCACCAGCACCATTGTTTTTCCATGTCTTTGTTCCAGACTAAATTAGTTCTACCTATCTAAATCCAACTTGTTCTTTTAAAGCTTCTTCAGTTTGAAGGCGTCTGACCAAGCACGTTTATAGCACTTTCTCTGCCAATACTTAATACACTGTGGTTACACCACGGCCAACCTCGCAGGCTGCAGCTGTCATGTTTTCAATAATAATGGCACCATCAACGCTACTTCTGGCATCGTCAACGTAGCACTAATAGACAGACTAATAACCACTTGTTTTCATCATCACAACCATCATAACTATTGTTAAATTACTTTTGCTATATTTTCAGTGGCAACTCCTGGCTCAAATTGTGGTCGCAACCACTACAACAGCACACTACTTCCTTCCATGTAAATAATGTGCTTCCCACGAGGCCAAACTATTCCAATTATCTTAACTCCAACTTTGCTTAATATTTTGGAAATTCTTATCCAACTTAAATGAGGAGCTTTTCATTCCTGTCATTTTAGTTTAACTCGTACACGTACCCAAATGCAGTTTTGAGCAGTTCACTCGACTGCATTTTTGATCCTCTGATGGATATACTTCATTTTGAACACATAATTGATTGGGAAAACAGAAAAAAAACATGAATACCAGACTGGCAAAATTTACTCGTACTGCATCTGTTTGCCTTCAAAATCCAGAATAAGTAACATCCAGAGAACATGTAGGTCCAGATACATAATTAACGGAATCATCAAACTTACAGAGGGTAGATCAACAATTTTACTTGCTGAAATAGATAGAGCTGTTATTCCCCATCCGCTGTGATGACTTCTTTTAAGTCCGACTCCATGTGCACCCAAATATTCACGTAACCCTGCCTGAAAGAGGTTGAATGCATCTTCCTGCATCTTGGCTGTCCCATACCTCAAAGGACCAGATTTTGAAGGGAACTTTTTATGCGAATCTGAGTCACCAGACTGCAGGACAACTTTGAATTAGGCAAGAAATTCGAGGTTTGCAAGTAGTATCAACTACCCAGGGCGTTTGGTGGGGAAAAAGTGATAGCAAAAAGAAAAGCTGCAATATCTCAATGAACAAAACAGATAGAAAGCTAGTACCGTGTATGCATTAGCATGGAGAGTGATGATGCGTGCCATCCGTTTGTTTTGGTCCAAATCAGAGCAAAGGCGTTCACTGAGCTCTTCAGAAAGTTGATTGAGCCAGTGTTGAACCTAAAAAAAAATCAACAAATACAAAGGTAGACCTGGATGAACTCTGTAAAATGAAGCCAAACGCTAAGTTGAACAAGGACAAGATCACTCTTTATCAAGAAAAATACCTCTCCAAAGTCCAAAAGAGCTATTCTTTCTCTACACAATTATGGATACAGTAAATTTTCAAATAAATCACATAAAGACTTGGCACCACACTAGAATTAGCTCAACTGGTTTCTTCATTCCCTTTGTTAAAGAGGAAGCTTCTCCTAACGCTTCAAAAGAGCTTCTTTTGAATTAAATTCATGGACTGATGACAACAAACTATCTATGTGGTCCATCACTAAAGATTTAATCAATAAACTCCTCGTTTGCCAACTGGCATGAAGAGTTTTGTACTATCAAGCATTGAATGTAAATGTATTTACTTGACCATGCTATGATATCTTACAGAAGCAATTGTCTTTAAAGCCCGAGGACCAGGGAATGATTTCCCAGAACCATGGCTCTTAGGAAGAAGGCGCTCCTGAACTTGTTCCCCATTGATTCCTCTGGCAGTGTTCCACAACCACGTCCTGGAATCCAAGTGAAAAAAAAAAAAGGAATTACAATATGATTGTCTGATGCCCTCCTGTTTGTTACATTAAAGATTGTTCCACAGGATTGATGCGATATTAAGAACCACAGGGAAAGAAATGATAAGAAATATGTGAGCACAAATCATGAAATGATGAAATGGAGAAACAAGGACGAAAATTTACTTAGCAGAAACATACAATCAAGAGTTCAAAACCTACGTGAAACTGAGTTAAAGAAAGCAGCAAAATTCCGTCAATTTAGCTTTAAGTGTTAGACAGGAGGAGTTTGATCCCATCCATATGGATCCTAGCGTTGAACAGAATTACTTCACGCATGCATCTTATTGAAGCTGATTAACGCATGACAGTAAGAAGTCATTTAATCAGATAAATTGAAGCACTCTCTCTTCCCTGTATCAAATTTTACCCGGTATTAATGCCAAAACGATCTTGTAGCTTCTCTTCTGGAAACTGCAGGAGATCTCCAACAGTACTCACACCAAAGTCACTTTGTAGAGAAGACCCCAGTTTTCCTCCAAGCTGTTTCCTACAATCCAGTTTCACCAATCTTAAAAGGCCACATGAGCCACAAAAGGAAGGAAAAAAGATAAACAATGAAATCGTTCAACATATTCCCACTCATCATAGTTGCATAATGCATCTCAGATTGACATTTTTAGCAGAAAAAAACATATATCATAGTTAAAAGCTTACATTTTCTTGATTGGCAATGCATCAAGCAATTCTCTTACAGATGTGGAAGGAACAACAGTTTGTTGAGCAGGTTTATTCATACCACTTGCAAGTTTGGCCAGCATCTATTATAGAATTCACATACAAGTTATTGACATGCATAAAGTTGTAAAGAAACAGAACTTAAATAAGATCATACCTAATAGAGAAGAAACTAAACCCTACCTTGTTATGCGCAAGACCGCCAGAACAAGTAAATTCAGTCTCTTTCAAAACTTGCTTCCTGAGTTCTGCAACGATGATGGTCCCACAAGCTAGTAATTTGTCACGATGATCAGCATCTCTCCTACATAGCCACTGTCTCACACTTTCACTGGCATCATTTCCATCCTGAACTCAATGCCAAAATCAAGTATAGCAGCTTGGTACTTGTAAGTCGTTCAGTTTACAGTTATGAAAGCCAAGAACAGATGCTGAAAGAAACAAATATTCGACATCTACAATCCTTCACCCTACAGTTCTCATCTCTCAATGCGTAAATGGCAACAAAAGGAGAAGAAAGAAGTAAGCTAGTTTGGAGAGAGGACATTTTTTTCAATTTAACAAAATTCAGGAGCTTGGGTATGAAACACCTGCTAGAAGATTAATCTAACAAAAGAAATGTATACTTTTCACATCCAAATTCATTAAAAAATATATAAATAAAT
Organism: Dalechampia spathulata; assembly: GCA_948192965.1. Taxonomy (NCBI): domain Eukaryota; kingdom Viridiplantae; phylum Streptophyta; class Magnoliopsida; order Malpighiales; family Euphorbiaceae; genus Dalechampia; species Dalechampia spathulata. The sequence goes on along the minus strand of CANYBF012962250.1, from coordinate 35,165 downwards.
TTTTTTTTTCTAGGCTATAGGAACTAGCATCTTCTACATATTAACCGAAAAGCATCATATCATACCTCGTTCTCAAGACCCAAAACATGTGATTTGAGAACTTCCTCGTCTATAACTTCCAAACTATCAGGAGGATTTTCTTTCAACATAGCTTCAGCGGATTCAGTAAGGTCAAGATAAACTTCATCAATTGAAGCCCTTTCACATCGGCCCTTCCTTGCAAGAATCGATACGACCTGTAAATGTTACTAAATACGTCTCAAAGCAAATCACTAATCATCAAAAAATACTCAAAAAAGAAAAACAAGAACCATAACATCAAACCTCAGAGCCAGCATTGCGGTAAGTATTTAAGTCAGCTTTACCGCGAGCAACAGGGACTTGAACAAGCTGAATTTGAGGGCAAACTTCCTTTGCTTCATCCCCTCGCATTGAGCTAGAAAATGCATACATACATGATAAATTTCAATCAAAAGATACCAATGAATGAATAAATTCAAGCATTGATTCTACATACCGTTTGACTCCACATTTCCGAGCCTCATAACTTACAGCAATCAAAGCTCCACCTTTCCACTCATTGTACTGCACAACTGCAGTTGGCAAGCCTCTTAATTGTGGCTGCTTCCGCTGCTCCACTGCAAATCAAAAGCAATCAATCATAAAATGCATTAAAAAAATCCAGCAAACGTGACTGAATTTTACAGATTAAGTTGATTAATAATAATAACTATATATACACACACATAACCAGAAAGAAACAGAGAATAGAGACCTTGAACGTAGAAACAGTCCATGTCCACGAGTGCGATTATTCTTGCTTCCGATGATTCGGGTCTTGCCACCGGCATCCTTCTCTTCTTCTTCTTCTTCTTCTTCTTCTTCTTCAACTTCCCTTTCCCTCCATATTTTATATTGATTCTTAATTATTAAGTATTTGCGAAAAGGTCAAAATCACCCCTCATGTTTACTGTTATTACCATTTAAATGCTTCATGTTTTTTTAAAGTAAAATTACCTAAAAATCTTGGTAATGGCTTAATTAACTTTTTTAGAAAAATAAGCCTAGATTTATGTTTTAACTTAAATAAATGATTATATATGTTGTTAATTGTCAATTTAAACTACGTCGTTTTAAATGATGCTTACGGATCATGTTACGGTTGACGTGATTAATATGCTTGCACGCCACCAGAATTAAAAAAAGTTTAAATGTGTTGCAATCAAATTGATGGAGGGTTCAATACGACTATAAAATGAAAGTTTAAGGGCTTAATACAGAAATCAAAATAGTTGAAGGATTACAATGTAAAAAAGAAAAATAAGGCACCTGAGGAAGCATTTCTTTTCTTGTTTAGCTCGATAACCGGAAACGACACCGTTCCAGGAATTGGAGGATGCAGGCAGAAAGACCAAGTTCTAAATTACACTTCAATTCAAATCTCTTGAAATTAATCATTCATCCTTTCAACAAAAATTCTCTCCAGAATTGGGAAGGAAGAAAATGTCATGGTCAGTATTGAGCAGAGCAAGAGCGATTCCTCAGCTCAAATCTCTACTGCAAAATAGGTATAATCATCATAATCATTTCTGTCTTGCAATTTTTTTCTTCATTTAAATCTGATTTTTTTTCCATTTTATTGTTAAGTTGCAACAGAGTGAACCATAGATTTCATTGGCAAAGCAGCGTTAGCCGTAGTTCTGATCAGAATCCAATACAAAGAAGATGCGGAGAAGTAACTTTTAATATTAATGATTATTGTAGCAGGACAAGGTGTTTTGCTACTTATACTAATGATAGTGCTGCTCCTGGTACAACGGTAGAGCAGAAATCTAGAAAAACCCTAATCTATTTAACTGGTTTGGTAATTGCAATGGTTGGCAGCAGTTATGCTGCTGTTCCTCTTTATCGTCGCTTCTGTCAAGCTACTGGTTATGGCGGCACCGTTCAGCGCCGTGAGGTCTTATGATTCTTTTAACTTTCTGTTTTCGGTTCTTTTTTTTTTTCCAGTTTATAGTGTTAAGTAAAATGTCTGAAGATCTCGAGAGTGAAATGAAATCATATCGTAATTGACATGATTTTGCAAGACTGAATTCTCTTAACTTTGAGAGAACAAAAGCTAGGTTGCGATGAAATGCATCGTTCTACGCGATGATTTCGTTTTGCAAAAATTTTGCTAAATTTAAACTATTTCACATTATCCTTTTTCTTTCCAAGCAAGGCTTTGTGGTTCATAATTCTCCTTATCTGATATTTGAGTTTTGGTATTTGTATCTTTTAGAGTGTTGAAGACAAGATTGCGAGGCATAGTAAAGAAGGAACAGTCACTACAAGGTTTTTTTCTACGAACTTTTGTTGTTAAATCTTGCAAAAAAAAATTTTTTAACAAATCAAGAGAAAAGGTATTCTTGCTTGCAATGTATGGATATTTTTTCCTTAGGCAAATTAAAAGAAATATCAATCCTGTAATTGCTTCTTTTAACCGTGAGTTTCTTCGTGGTAGCAAATGATGTATAAATTTAATAATTCTGTGTTCCTTTTAAGGTTTAAATTTTAAAACTGAGCTTAGGATTTCTGTTATTTAAATGTCTAGCTCTGTTTACACATAGAACACATGAATTTGAACTGATTTATAAGCAACTCCCCCAAGTTTTCCTTTCATTTTTTTCCATTTTAGGTTTGGTGCCTATATTTTTTTGGTGATTTATTTCCTTTTCTATATCATAGGGAGATTGTGGTGCAATTTAATGCTGATGTGGCTGACGGAATGCCATGGAAATTCATTCCCACTCAAAGAGAGGTTAACGTTTGCATTAACAAGTGTCTTCTGTCAATTTCACCTGATGATTTCTCAGTAGTTTTGATTATTCATTTCAATATTTCTTCTCTTCAGATAAGAGTAAAGCCCGGGGAGAGTGCACTTGCATTTTACACTGCTGAAAATAGAAGTAAGACACCAATAACTGGTGTATCCACATATAATGTTACCCCTATGAAGGTACTCATTGCTTGTGGTTGTATATTAACTGATTCTGGTTGTCACCTCATGTTTTTTGTTTGCTACAATATATTACAAGTTTCAATATAAATGTTAATGTCCTTTACTCTTTAACTTAGACATAATAAGCATGTTCTAATAGCAATTATCAATCACCTTTCTTGAGTATTTAATAGCATGAGTGGCAAGATATGACAAATGTATGCAAGTCCTAACAAATAGATCGGTAAAGTAGGAAAAATGTACTTGTATATGCTTGTAAGTTTAATAAAGTCATGAGAGATTGAGTGGTTGTATTTATGAGTCAATTTTGATTCTCAAGTAAGGGATTAGTTAGAGTTTGACTCTGGCAAGTTTGTTTTGAAGCACAATTCTACTTCACTTGGTTCATTCCCAGCTAAGTTGCATTCATATCGTGCAGTTTGAACTAAATTCCCATTAATAATGTATAGTTTAAATTATTGTGCTGAATTTTGTTATAATTCATATTAGAAGGTTGCATTTGATAAACATCTTTGGTATCTTTCGTATTTATTTTGTTTACATCAGATTCATGTTTATGCGTGAAAGCCTCAATACTAGTATTCTAAAATGACTTTCATTTGGTTGTTGCTGTTTTTTTTTTATCAAAACAGTAATTTTTAGGGATTTGTTTTGCTAGTTAGTTGCTGGCACAATCTCAGTAGCAATAACTTAACAGCAGTGTCTAGTTGCTTGTCTGTTTGATGTTTTTATTTCCGTTTCTTCAATACAAAATTAATTTTAAAAAACTCTGTTTGATATGAAAAAGTTCCATGAATTTTATTCAAATCACTATATGTGATTTATGTCTGTGGTGCAGTTAATAGGACAGTGCCTGTAGGTCATTTTCAATTTTGGACTGATAATTTATGTCACCACAAAAACTGCTTGATTGATTTTGAACTTGTAGATTACGTGTGAGAATTCAGAACATTCAGTCATTAGATCATGATTCTTTGCAGGCAGCGGTATACTTCAATAAAATACAATGCTTTTGCTTTGAAGAGCAACGTCTTCTTCCTGGGGAGCAGATTGACATGCCGGTGAGTGTTGTTTTTTCTCCACCCAACTAATTTCAACATTTCGTTGATAGTTTATAAATAACTTGATTTAAATCATCTTCAATGACATTTGCAGGTGTTCTTTTATATTGACCCAGAATTTGAAATAGATCCTAGAATGGATGGAATCAACAACATAATTTTATCCTATACATTTTTCAAGGTTTCAGATGAATGATCGCTTCAACCTCTTCATGCCTATTCCAGAACATCCTTTATGCTATTATGAAGGATTCAGAATGGAACCCACCCCACATGCTTGCTGCTTGCTGCAAGTGATTGATTTTGCCTTTTCTAATTGGCCTGACATTATGTTCCCAAGCATTCAATTTTCAAGCAGTGAAAAAAGATGGAAAAAACAGAGATTTTGCGCAATGCATATAAATTCAATGATACATCGTTGTTTCACCACCTGTGTAGAACATGAAATATTTAAATATAATGTTGAAAAAGCTTTTATTTGTTATAGGAGCATTCTTTCGTACTAAATAGTGAAAGGCTGTAAAACTTTGTGCTACTGAAGGGGTGAAGCTTCTGTTGTTTGATTCCTCGAGGTGAAGAGCTATTGAATTTTCTGCATTTCAGAAGCAAAACAAGCTCACCTGCTCAGGTCCGTTGCATAAAATTTTCCCTCTTGTGCTATCTTTTCTGCACTTGTTATTGCAACTAGATACACACGTAGACACGCATGCATATATCCTTAGTAGTTGTGAAACTCTGATATGAAAGAAATGGCGATGATAGTGAACTCCTTGTTAGAATTTGAGTTGAAGACTGCCTGCTCAGTTGTTAATTACGAATGTTGAGGGACAAAGATGCATATGATCATCATTATGATGACCCATTCCCCATTGCACATACTCTAATTTTATGGATCGTCTTCTTGACCGTTCTCACCACACCATTCTCACCTAAAACACTTTATATACCAACATGTGCCAATTGGTTGATGTCTCGACGAGCCAAGGTGGTTAAAATCGGGTCCCATGCACTCAAAACCAAACCGTTGTCAACCGAGAACATTGGCTTTCTTTATCAAGGTCAAGAGCTCGACCATCTTGAACAAAATTTGAGAAACGAGTCGAGATTTAGGTCCATCATGTATAGAGCCGAAGAACATACATCGTGCTACCCTTCGGAATGGCAAAGAACTGGCAAAACATGGTACGTTTTGGTGGTCGTCAAGTGAATATATCAAGAGACTAGTCCTCGAACATGTGGATGATAGAATAATCATCCTTATATTATTTAGTTGTAATTTTACCCTTTCATCATCATTCTGTTGTTGGAGTCACATTTACAAAGCCTTATGATTTCTTTATATATATTCATATAATATTAATCGTTGACACTCAACTAAGATTGTCAAACCTTTAGCATAAAAAAATGAAATGATTTCTCTAACATTCAAACAACTCAACTAACTATTTACTTCTTATAAAGTACTCCAAAGAAAACGAACAAAAATCACAATAATGAAAAAGTCAAAACCAATGTGGTGTAATAATTAAAATGGAAAAATATAGAAAAATAATAATAAAAAGAAAAGGAAACTCCCTAGAAGAAGAAGAAGAAGAAGAAGATAATGAAAAGAGAGGTTGCTTGAAGGGAAATACAATGCCAAATCTGCTGAGTTATCTAATTTCCGAAAATAGGAGATTTCTTCAAGCAGAAATAATTTTCCATATCTGAACTTTCCACCCTTTTTCTATATTTGAAAAATTTTGCAAAAAAAAGAAAAAAAATTTTAAAAAAATCATCCCTTTTTTAAAAATAAAAAATTAATTTTTTTTTTATCAAAAAAAAAGGGGAAAAAGGATTGACATAAACAAGACACTGTGGGTTTTGATATATCTGATCAGAGTGAGAGCTCTGACTCTCAGATATGTTAATTATTCACTTAAAAGCCAATCGTGAATGACATAAAGAGAATATTAATTATTATTATTACACAGACAACCCAGAAAAGTACATTTTTTTTATTATTATTATTAGAAGGAAATTGTACTTTTTTTTTTATTGGGTTGTTTTAAAAATTATTTTGTTAGTTCACGCCAAAAACTACACTGTGTTGAGTGTGTGTGTGCATATTGGGATTGGACGTATGAATTCTGACATACTGTTCTTTCCTTTTTATTTTCTTTTTCTCTTTCTTCCTCTTTCAAATTATGCCCCCCCTTTAACCATATTACATACCCTTTTCATTATATATATATATATATATATATTATCTATCATCATCATAATCTTTTTCTTTCAAATTGGGAATGGAGCAAGTATTTGGATACCCAAATAAGAATCAATGTATGTTAAATAAAAACACATATCGAACCCACATGTTTCACTTATATTTCACATTCTTATATTGTTGGCAATGCAATCAATGATATATAATAATACCCATTAGTCACTAAGTTATGCTTTGACAATTCTCTTTCCAAGGACTTTGGATGGTGTGTGTGTGTATATATGTATATAGTTGATTAAATTAAACACAAGAGTATGGTGGGGTGTTGTTGGGTGCAATCCAACTCAGAATGGTACAAGTACGAGCATGGATCCTTTCCCGATTTAATTTCTTCAGAATCTTCATGCTTTTCTGTATGTCCCTTCTTCATCATCTTCTTCTTCTTCTTCTTGATGTTCATGTCCTGAATCCTGCCATTTGACTACCGCTTCTGAATGTTCATGTCCCAAGATCTATGGACTTTTTTCACTTTTAATTGCCTCACACGTACAATCCGATATCAGCAGTTATTACAGTCATTATTAAGTAGTTTTTAGTTTGGTTATATGTTGATTTAAAACCATTAATTCAAAATAAATATAAAAAAATATCAACCACTGATGTCTAAAAAGCTAGAGAAATAACAAATGGACTTAAAAACGGATATATATGCTATTTTATCATTTTGGTTTTGCTTGTTGCTTTTTGCTGTTTTGTCCGGCACCCACTCCAGTTCAAGGTCCTGCCACTGTATTCTATTTAGATTTGGTTCCTTCGGTCAGGTTAGATGTATCTTTTTCAAAGAAAGTTAGATACATCCCCTATCTATAATAACACTTATCTTTAGTCCACCCTTTATTTCATGAATGATATCTCTCCATCACATCTGTTATCCATCTTCAATTCTTAACTTAACTTTAGGATTTTTGTATATAAATCAAAATGATGAGTACAAAATATATATAAAATAATAATAATTTTTAATATTTAATAAAAGTTTTTTATATTACTTATATATTATATTAATCCATTTATTTTTATATATTGAGTTTTTTTTTTAATTTTAGTGTTAGAACCTTCTGTCATTCCATTTGAAAATAATGTAACTCATTTGATATTTTGTAATAATATTATATTACCTTTAAAATTTTTGAAAATTTAAAAATAATATATTTTTTATAATAAAGTAAAATAAATATAGATTGAACCTTGAAAATTTCATTTTATAAATTGTTTTTATAATTTTTAAAAAACTATAATACTTTTTTCAATTGATTTAATTATTGTTGTAAAATCATGGTTTCATGATAATTTAAAGATGGAGATCCAAAATCATTACACTCATTTCAATGATAATAATAATAATAATAATAATAATATTATTATTAATATTAATATTAATATTAATATTAATATTAATAATATTATTATTATTATTATAAAAATCTAATAATAATAATAATAATAATAATATTATTATTATTATTATTATTATTATTATGATAAAACTGCTAGCTAATAAGCACTTTGCTATCTCCCCTCTGCGAAAAAAAAAAAAAGGAAAGAAAGAAAAAAAAAACAGTCCTTGCATCCTCGGCATTGACAAGAAAACACTGAATTGATAGATAGAACCATCAGAATCATCACTGCCATTTTCTCACTTGCACCAGAATTATAAAGCCACTCCAACCATCTCCCTGCAAACTCCTTTTCTTCTTCCATATATATATTTATATATATATACATAGTTAGGGTTGCATGTGTATGTAACCCTAATCATATACTACACTATATATCCAGCTCCTCATCCTTTATTTTCCTTATCTCTTTTTATAAAAAATCTTATATACTAATCTGTTACTATATTTTTAAAAGCTTTTTTCATCTGAATCTAATTTACATTTAATTAGTTTAATTTATATATAAAAATACTAATTGAACGGAGCATGATCTCTAATGAGTTGCAGTTGCCGAGAAAGAAGAAGGTTGTCATCTCTGTTAACTATAACCAAAAAACATGTCTTTTCTTTTGTCTATTCTGTTTTTTTGCTTAGGTCTAAGTCTTGTACTGCAACTTCCCTCTCTTTTTATATGTATATATGTATATATGTATATATATATATATATATATATATCCACTGAAAGTGTAAAATAGAAAGCTAACCAGGTGATTGCTAGCAAGTGATTTTGCAGTTTAGCATGTACCAGAAAGCAATCCCACCTTTCTTTTTTGGTTTCCCCATGTAATACTTAATTTCCCTCTTAAAGCCCTACTTTACATTTCCTTTTTAGTTTTCTTTCCATTCCCTAACTTTCACACCAGACCCAACTCTATACTTTCTTTCTTGATGAAACGCTAACAATCCCATTCTCCACTTTCTTCCTCTTCTTCTTCTTTCAGTTGTAAAGCAGAAAACCCGGATAGAGTATCAGCAAGAAGGAAAAAGGAACTAGCATATTTCCTTACATGGAGACTTTTAATGCAGCAATTCCCATGCCCTTTGCCTACACTTTCACTACTAGTACTAGCAACAGCAACGCTGCTGCTAATAGCAGTAACACTGGTTCTTCGATGGATAGTAGAATATGGAGTAGACTTCCTCAGAGATTACTTGATCGCGTGCTTGTCTTTCTTCCACCTCCAGCGTTTTTTCGAGCTCGTTGTGTATGTAAACGATGGTATGCTATCCTGTTTTCAAACAGCTTTCTTCAACTCTATATCCAAATATCCCCACGTCGCCATTGGTTTCTCTTTTTCAAGCATAAAAGTGTTAAGAGCTTTATCTACAGAAACAACAACAGCGCTGCTGGTGGAAATGGCCAAAGTAGAGCCAATTTTGAAGGGTACCTGTTTGACCCTGTTGAGATTGCATGGTATAGATTATCCTTTGGTCTGATTCCAAACGGATTCTCTCCAGCTGCTTCTTCTGGTGGTTTAATTTGTTGGGTATCAGATGAAGCTGGCATGAAGAGCCTAATTTTGTCTAATCCACTTGTGGGCTCTTTATCTCAGTTGCCACCCACGTTAAGACCACGTCTCTTCCCTTCAATTGGCTTATCAGTTGGTCTATCTTCCATAGATGTTGCAGTGGCAGGAGATGACCTGATTTCTCCATATGCAGTGAAAAATCTCACTACTGAAAGCTTTCATATAGATGCAGGTGGGTTTTACTCCCTTTGGGGAACTACTTCTCCCCTACCAAGACTCTGTAGCCTTGAGTCAGGCCAAATGATTTTCGCTGGTGACAGATTCTACTGCATGAACTACAGTCCATTCAGTGTCTTAGCTTACGATATAACATCAAACAATTGGGTTAAGATTCAAGCTCCTATGCGAAGATTTCTGCGCTCTCCAATCCTGGTTGAGAGTAGAGGGAAACTGATTCTGGTAGCAGCTGTTGAGAAGAGCAAACTTAACGTACCGAAAAGCTTGAGACTTTGGTGCTTGCAATCATGCGGAACAACATGGGTAGAGATAGAAAGGATGCCTCAGCAACTCTATATTCAATTCTCAGAAGTTGAATCTGGTCATGGGTTTAATTGTGTTGGACACGGTGAGTTCATTGCTATAATGATCAAAGGATCTTCACACAAGTCACTGCTGTTTGATATTTGCAGGAAAAGATGGCAGTGGATTCCGCCATGCCCATATGTAGATCATGGAGCTATAAGCGGCGGCGGAGGTGGAGGTGGTGATGAAGGTGAATTACATGGTTTTGCTTACGAACCAAAATTGGCTGTACCAGTCACAGCACTTCTTGATCAGTTAACACTTCCCTTTCAGCCATTCACCGGCTAGAAAGAAGTCAAAATTTGGCTAGGGTTTTTAGGAATTTCTAGAAAACATGCAAATTTAGCAGTAACTAGTGATGTAACAAGAAAAGCTAGATGAAGATGAAGTAGTTGCAGAAGCAGAAGATGATGATTGTGGTATGTAAGTTTAGGTAGCTGCCCTTCATGTATAATTAACATGTAACCTCTCTTTCTATTACTATTATTACATTATTCTACCTAATTAATTCACATTTCATGTCTTCTTTGTTTGATTTAGGGCAACGATACTTTATATATATATATATGTTGATAAGATCCATTGCATCTTAGAATGATATAATCGTAAAGGTGAGGATGAGGTTTCATATAAGATCCCAAGATTTTTAAATATATATCGACTCATAATTAATGATTTTTTTCACTTTTTAGATCAACACATTATAACTAGTTATATTTTACAATTTTCAAATATTAAAAAAATGAGAAATTATCTAAATTAAAGTATTTAATAAAATGATATATTGCATATATAATCATATATTTATTATGTATTTTATCAAATATAAAAATAGTGAAAAGTTAATTGTTATTTTAATTTATTCAAAATATAACTATTTTTATTAGGGTTAGTAAAGAAAATAAAAAAACTTTTGGCAAAATTTAAGAAAAAATAATTTTCATTTTTAAAATAAATTTCGAGAAAATGGGAAAAAAATTAAAACATGTTTTTTTCCCGACCATAATGTGTAAAAATAAATTTACATATTTCAGGATGACGTGGCAAGTCGGTACATTGAAGTTTCTTGATATAAATAAAATAATGCTCGATAATTGAAAAAAAAGATATATAAAAAAAAGAGTACATACGCTATGAGGAAAAAACATGATACATAAAGAGATCAGAAATCAGAAGCCAAAGGAAGAAAAACCCTAACCAGGCTTGGACGAGGAAAAACGAAGAAGGAAGAAGAGGAAGAAGTAGGGGACAGAGAAATTGAAGGAGAAGAAGACGAAGAGAGAGAGACGTAAGAGGTAAAATGGGAAAGAAAAAGAAGAGAGCAGTGTCGAAAGTATGGTGCTATTACTGCGATCGAGAATTCGATGACGAGAAAATTTTAGTACAACATCAAAAGGCAAAGCACTTTATGTGCCATGTCTGTCACAAAAAGCTTTCAACTGCTGGTGGAATGGCCATCCACGTCCTCCAGGTTCACAAACAGACTGTCACCAAGTAATTTCTCTCTTTTCAATTTCCCCACCTCTTTTAATCTTTCTTGTTTTCTTTTTGTGAATTCTTATTTTTTTTGTTTTTGCTTTATTGATTTTAGAGATAGTAATAATTAAGTTGAAGGGTAATTGTATTATTGCTGGGTGCTGATTTTAGGGTTCCAAATGCGAAACCAGGAAGAGATTCAACTGATATCGAAATTTATGGAATGCAAGGGATTCCTCCTGATGTATTAGCGGCACACTATGGAAACGAAGGTAACGAACTGCCTGATTGTTGTTTCAATTTTGACTTCTCTTATGTGCGATTAGTTGCTGGTTTATCATATTATCCAGGTTTCATTTTCTAATTCTTAGGTTTATTGAGCGTTGTTTTTCCTCCTTCAGCACCTTAATTAGTGAAATTAATGTTTCAATGATAAACTTTATAGGGAAATCTTGAGGTTTATGATGTTTGTATATTCATGTGACACCTGGCATCTGGATAATTTTAATTTCACTTATCAGGATGATTGCGAGTACATTGTTGGGAGGGATTAGTCCTTTCTAATGGTTATGAGTTTTAACTTCTGTGCAGAAGAAGATAACCCATCTAAAGTTGCCAAAGTGGAAATTCCCTCTGCTCCGCTTGTTGGTGTGATGCCAGGTCCACTGGGTGTTGGATATCCTCCACGAACATTAGGTGCAATGCAACCAATGTATGTTTACTTGGTGCTTTCTTTTCTTTTCTTTTTTATTTATTTTTTGCTTTGCTAGCAGTCTTATTCTTAGGATTTTACCATATCCAAGTTCTGAAGAAATTTGTTTGTCTTCTATCATCATTTTTACTGTCATGAATTGTTTAGTACATGTCTTTATTTCAAGCATAATGTTGGTCAAGATAGATAGGGACACTCCAAACTGCCAAAATTTATATTTTCATCTTTTCATAGCATGTAAATGGTGTTTTCCCATTTCCTGCTGGTTACCACCAAAATTCAATTATTTCTTTCTCGGTTTTCTTTTTTGTATGTCAAGGTGATATGACCACATACCATGATTTGAGGGGAGAAAGAAAAGAACAACAATAGAATTGCTACATTCTTATAAGAAGAAGTAACAAGTGATATTCTTATGTTTTAGTCTTAGTCTTTATTGATAAATATTAATAGTTTTAACTGCTTCTGAGCAAACTTCTGGCTGTTTGTGCATCACTGTCTCCTTTGTAATTGTTGTTGAGCTGTCAGATTCAAATGTAAAACTTTTCATTCTAAACTTTAAAATCTAGTGCAATTGCAAAATATATTTATTTGTTAGATTATTACAGATAGAAATGTAGCATTGAAATGACATGTCATACCTATTATAAACGAGTACAAACACTGCAGATTGTAGATAAACATGTGAATGGCTCTTTTTGAGAGCTGCTGACTCAATATGTTAATAGAAGATAGGTCATAGAGGCTTACCCCCAAGGTATTTTAGATACCTCACATGCATTTTCACTCAAGCTGATCTAAAACCACTACCTAAAAGTTCATCTCAAATTTGAAATGGGCTTCTTTTCCATTCTGTACCTGGGTCATGGACTTCTTTTTGGCTGGCGAGGCTTTATGTTTGGCTTTGCATGGACAAGACAGTTTTTTCAAGGCCCTGAGGCATTTGGATGAAAGGTTAGAACTCAGTTAAGCTTGGGAGAGGCTTCTCCTGAGGAACAAGCGTACTGATTGTTAGACTAAATGATGCAAATTATACAAGGAGTAGATTATTAAATGCAAATGTTTTGCAGGTTGAGTTGTCTAGGGCCTCCAATCCAAGGGCTTAATGCAACAGCATTTCGTTCTCACATTTGCATTTTTTTTCTCTAATATGACGCAAATCATAATAATTTGTCCATTCATGACTGCATTTTGATGGAATTGTCAGGAAGTCGCAGGTAGCTTATATTTTTCATGTCTAATGAAGTGTATGAAAGGTTTTGTGATCTGGAATTTTGGAAATTTATGTTCGTTTTTGGGGTGCAGTTACAGTGCTGGTGTACCAGTTCCTCCTGCTGGCTGGCCAGTCCCTCCACGGCCACAGCCGTGGTTCCCACAGCCTCCTGCTGTTTCAATCCCACCTTCTGCTCCTGCAGGATATGTGCAGCAGCCATTGTTTCCAGTGCAAAATGTGAGGCCACCTTTGCCTTCAGCTTCATCACCGGCTCTCCAACCTTCGCTAGTAACTCCTCCAGGATTGCCCTCATCGACACCACCTGCTCCTGCATCTCAGCCATTGTTTCCTGTCATAAGCAATAACTTGCCTCAAAGTTCACCATTTTCTACTCATTTACCTTCAACTAATGTTCCATCAAGCACCCTTGCAGAGGTTAAAGGTTCTGCAAATGTACTTTCAGGTGTTAACAATTCTCTTACAACTGGCTACCACACTCCAAGCATTCCAGGTTTGTTACTCAACTGTTGTTGATTGATATTGAAATATGGATTTGCCTTCTATTCTGGTCATGGTTAATTTAAAAAAGCAATTTGAAATGAATGTGCAAATTTGCTAGAAAAAAGCCCCATCTCAAAGTTCTTGTTTGTTACAATGATACCTGGAGTTATATTTTGTTATCATGGAATAAGATATATGCTGCACTATTCCTTCTAGTGAAACATCTGCCTAAACGAATCATATTTTTTCCATAGTGGTCCTTAATTTGTTATTTCATGCATCCGCTGCAGGTGGTACATTAGCCAATTCACATTCTTATGCCTCTGGTCCAAATACTGGTGGTCCTTCTATTGGCCCACCCCCTGTAATCGCTAACAAAGCTCCTGTGACAAAGCCAGCTGTTAACGAGGTCTATCTAGTTTGGGATGATGAAGCGATGTGTATGGTATGTTTCTTCTGCATAAAGAGCACATCCTTCTGGTACTATTGAGCATGTATTAGTGACTATGCTAATACTTTTAAATTACTTGCAGGAGGAAAGAAGGATGTCCTTAGCCAAGTATCAGGTGCATGATGAAACTAGCCAGGTAAGTTACGACTACCTCTATTATATTTGGAGTTCCTTTACACATCTGACCAGATGGGTAGGCTTAATCTTTGTGTTTTCAGATACAGTTGTTTACTGATGATTACGTATTTAGAGAGGTATTTTCTATATAAATTTCAATTCATATGTATTTTTTTTCATCCAGAACCCCCACGGTTAATAATAGATATGTGCCCCTAAGTCATAATATGGTTTATTTCAATATTATTGATCAAGGGCATGCTGTTACCTTTTACCTCTTTGTTCTGTTGCCATACATGCATACCAACATCACCTAATTTGTGATTGTCTGAAGATTCGACTAGGTATGTATGTTATTTACGCTGCTAGTTAGTAATTACCATTTTAGAAGCTTGCTGGAATCAACTCAACGATTCTCATTCCTAGCATCCTTCTCAGTCAAAGGAGTGTATGTGTTCATTGATTTAAAATCTGAATTTATTGGTTATTTACTTGCCCTATGCTTTGACTTGGAAGTGTTTGAGTTTGGGTGGAACAAAATGATACCCAACAGATTTTTGCTCGAACAAGATGTTATTTACTTTGGCCCAGGTCAGCTTCTTTCAGAGTTTGGTATCTTTTGCATAGGACCAAGCTTTCATATTATCTGGTTTGGCAGACTAGTTTCTGTTCTTAGTACAAACATTTGATAGTTCCCTATGCTGGTGCATGTTTCAGATGAGTTCAGTTGACGCAGCCATTGACAGAAGAATATCTGAAAGCAGGCTTGCTGGTCGAATGGCGCTGTAGATCAACAGATAGCTGCGGATTCAGCACTAGGATTACATTGACAGCAACGGTCCTCTCATTGCATGGATTCTGTGGCAAACAAGCCAGTCATTTATTTTATAATTATTAACAGGAAAAGTGACGTGGACATTCTTTGGCATGAGGATCGGTTCTTCGAGTTACTGTTTCTTCTATTTGCTCATCACAAGTCTTGATAGGATATTTGACAAAGTTGGTCCTGGATCTTTCTTTTCTTTTCTTTTAGGCCTTTCTCCTTGTGCGACTTTGCTCATCATTTGTTTTGGTTGTAATGTATTTCAGTTATTATTCATCAGATTTAAACAAAAATTCTCGTTTATTGGCAAATAATATTATACTCTGCGTACTTTATATATTAAATGTTGTTGACAGGTCATGTCTATATTGACCTCTTGGCGTTATTGACGTCAATTTTCATGACTAAATGTTGATATGGTTTGCTTAAAATATCAAAATCCAATAAACAATACAGAGAAGAGAGAGAAACTAAAAGCTTTTAATCCCCAATGCAGAAGAACCTTAATCGGTTATATCAAAACAAAGTTTAGCCTCATCCCAAGGACCATTTATCTCAAACTTGTATTCCTGTATTTTTATGAGCCAATAAGGACCCACCACGGTTACGAACACCAACAAACACAAAAACAAACCAAAGAATAACCGGTGCAAGCAGTACACCAATGCCAATGTCGCACCCATCACCACAAATGAAAACCAGAGATGCAGGCGGAACGAGTATTTCTTGATGCAGTAGGTGATAAATGGAGCAAACAGAAAGACCTGCAAGGAAAACAACATTATGGCAAAAACATGTAGCCTTGATGGAAGCCGCGACGCGATGAAAACAGAGGCAACTATGGAAGCATTTAAAGAAACACAGCTGATCAAATTGGGATTTTTGCGAGCCCCGGGTGCTGTTACTGTAGAACCCGAATAGTCATGTAGGAAAAGATGAAGGATGATAAGAGAAACAGATACACTCCATATAGAATCTGAGCTTATGGACCTTGTAAGTGTGTGATATATAGGAGCCAAAACATATAGCCCAGTCACAAAAAACGAGACATTGAGAATATAATGGAAGAGAAGATTGACAGAAGATATCTCCTTTGTTAAAAGCAAAACAAGGAAACCCGTCCCGAGCAGGCTCGCGTCAAGAAGTAAAAGGGATGTTTCATCAAGGACAGATTGCAGAGTGTAGGTCCAAACCAAGCCAACAATGGCAACAATGCAGAGGTACTGAGAAATGGAAACCGAGTCTTGCATCACTTTGAGGAGTTCGCGTTTAACAACGCTAGCATTCATAACCATATCTTCCAGAAAAGAATCATCAGTGTGGTTGTCATCAAACCCAGGTTGCATTCCTCCGTACGCAACTTTCCTCCATTTTGGACCATGAGGAGAAGTTCTTTCGATGAAGTTGATATCCATTGCCATTCAACAAATCTTGTTGTGCATGTGGGTAAAACTAAAACTTGATTATAAAACAATACCAAAGAATTTCAGGTTCGATCATTTCATATCTATTTGTTCTCTAAGATCTTCTGATCTGTCAGCTGATCCATAGATCACCATAACCTGTTCTGGAGCACACAATACAGATGTGAATCACTGCAATGACAGAAAAAGAACAAACTACATACGAATGGAACAGAACAAATTGAAGGAACATGTCAGAGAAAGAATACAGTGAACAATCAATGAACCAGCCAGTAGGCAGATTCCCAATATTCTAGAAAAGATGAAAAAGTGATCGAAGAACTCGGACCATGGAACCATTTGATGAAAGGAAAGTTAATTCATCAAGCTAAAAATTATTACAGGTTTATTCATCACAAAAATAGCTTGAAAACAATTTTGAGTAGCGCCAAGGTACAACTAAAATAAAAGGGAAAATTGAGACAAAAGATGTGAAAATTCAGTGAAATTGGGTTAGTGCTTGTAGAGTTCGAATCAAGCATTTATCATCATAATCTTCGATTTTTAGCGAATTTATAAATTTTACTAGAAGAAATTTCGCGCTTACTTACCTAATCTTGTCCACCCACCGGTTTGGGGCTTTCTTCAAAAATGAAGGGGTGCCTTTTCCAACTAAAAGAAAGGCCAGCAATATAGATAGACATTTCCATCCCAGGGCAACGCTAGCCAGGGAAATCCCCGAATCTAAGGAAGAGCAAGCGAAAAGCGGCACATTCATGCCTGGACTAAGCCGTTGTCGGAATAGGCCCAGCTCAGAGGGACCGTTCGATTAATTAAAAGAAACATTTCCAGCGATTAAGATTGATAAAAAAAAAGAGAGCATTTGATTTAAACAAAAAACTGGAGCAATAAATTCAAAATTAAAACGATAAATGCCTTTAGGGTTTGCAGGGCTACAGCGGTGCTTGATTGGGTGAGGATGATATGGGCCTGATCTATTCTCGGTTAGGCCCAATAGAGTATATAGAATAAAAATTTTGAAAATTATATAAATATTATTGTGCAATCTACCGTCTTAAAACAACGTCGTTTTATAGGATAAGTGTCTTGCGGTTAGTTGGGTTACCAATCTTCCACGTGTCAAGTTAAAGCTTGTTCTAGAACCCATGAGCCGTACAAAAGTCATGATCCGCTGCGTTTTATTTTATATCTTCATTAATCGCATCTTCTAAATCAGCTTGCAGTTCTAGGGTTTGCTCTAAACAAAGCTTAAATTCTCAGGAAAAAAAAAAAGAATAATTTAAATACGATCTTTTCCCCCTTTGTCTATAACTCTTCTTTTTCTCCGTCGACAGTTCTTCGATCAGGTGAATACTCTCTAAAGCTTTTATATTTTTTTTACGTTCGAATCTGTGCTGTGTTGTGTAGCTAATTGCCTTGCTCATACTGTTTGTTTTAATGGTTTTTAAATTCAGGGTTTCTTTTTGTTTGTTAGTTGATTGCTAGAATTGAAATTTTTTTTCTTTTTTTTTTCAAGTGCTGTCTCTGGTAACTAAATCAATTTTATTTTGCTCGAGAGATTTGATGGTTATCGTCTTACGCTTGAAAATTTTTTTGATGCTGTTATTTTAGAATTGCATCAGTTTTAATAAGCTGTTACCTCGAATTAAAGCGTTAATTTGAGGGCTGTTGTTTATTAGCTAATGTGCCCCCTAAGTTGCGTGATGTCATGGGTCTGTAATTACCCGATCTGTTAGGACTGGGTTACTAATTCTTACTGAGATCTAACACTTGGACCCAAAATCTCCTAATAATGCCATAAATGTTTTTGCAAAGTGGAAATGAGAATGTACATGCCCAGCCAGAATTAATTTGTATTAAGGCTTTGTTGATAGTTTAGGGTATATATCTTTTGTTCTCTACATGTCAAATATAAGGAAGACGCTTGGATTAAAAAACATTTGTTGAGGTGCGTTTGATGTTAAAATTTGAGCATGGTCATGTGTTATCATGGCTGTTGGTTGGTTGCCTTTCACCTTGAAATGTGAAAAATGCCCTGCAAACAGATATGAGAAATTTAAGGAGGCACGTCTTTTTTTTTTTTTTCTTATTGCTACCTTGTGTTGCAGTGGTCATGTGTGCAATGTTCACTGTGTTTGTTTAGCATGTCGAACAGTCTCATGTCACAACAATTACAAAGCATTCAAATGGGTCAGGTGGAACCCATGTCAAACAAGTTCAACGCATCATTACAAATGGGAGTGATGGGACAAGGGAATGAGGGTTCTTCCCAACAATTTTCTGTGGGGAATATGCAAATGGGAATGATGGGAGCAGTTTCTACTGATCTTCAATCACAGCAGACGCCAGCATCAAACTACCAAGTTCAACAACCATTGGAACATATGGCCAATAATCTTGTTATGCCAAAATTATCAGCGAACATGCAAATAGGACACATGGATGCACAAGCAAACAATAGGATGCCAGAGCACTCCAGCATGATGGTATCTCAACAGACAACAGTGTTGACCAAACGTAAGGCACCAATGGAAGCTTCATCTAATGGTCCTGGGTTGCAGAAATTGTCTATGCCGAAGTCATTTGCACAGATGGAACACAGGCCATGGCTACAGCATATATCATCCCCAAAAAAATTACCAGTGCAATCACAGCCCATTTCAAGCACTACAAGTTTGCAGCGGTCACATCCGCCATCAAAGAGATCAGGTCCTGGCAGACCTTCGCTGCAGCAGTTAACACAAAAAAATTTAAGTGGACAGCCGTCTCCAAGGATTCAGAGTGAGTCGTCTGAATCTGTGAGGTCCAAACTGAGGGAGTCATTGGCAGGTGCCCTAGCTTTGGTCTCTCAGGAACAGGATACACCATCTGGTAAGAACTCTGGGAAGGAAGATGCTAATCCTGCAGAATCAAAGCAGGGAAGTGCTCAGCCTTGTGGGGATGATTTGGGCACTGCTGATACCAGCAACCATCTTTCTAAGGAGCCCAAGGGATCTTCACCTGCCGAGGAGGATCCTGTAGCCCATAAGTATAATAGTGTTAAGGCTACTGTTCAAGAAGTTTCCTCTAACAACTTTGGTGATTGTGCGCAGGCCCTGAAAAATGATGCAGGGTCAACTATTAGCATGCGTGATGAGGATAGTTCATTTAGTGATTGTTTTTTTGTCAAGGATGAACTTTTACAGGGAAATGGATTGTCATGGGTACTGGAAACTGAAATGGGGGCAGCTTTTGAAAATGGTAAAAAACAGCTGAAAAATCCTGAAGGTTCTTGTCCTGTTATTGAAGGACCAGCATTTCCGTCACCCGAAGTTATGGCATCCAAAATTGAAGCGGAACTTTACAAATTATTTGGTGGAGTAAATAAGAAGTATAAGGAGAAAGGAAGATCTTTATTGTTTAATCTGAAAGATCGCAATAATCCTGAACTGAGAGCAAGAGTCATGTCTGGGGAAATTCTCCCTGATAGACTTTGCTCAATGACTGCAGAGGAACTTGCATCAAAGGAGCTTTCTGAGTGGCGGATGGCAAAAGCTGAGGAACTCGCTCAAATGGTGGTATTACCTGATACGGATGTTGATATGAGACGGTTGGTGAAGAAAACACACAAGGGTGAGTTCCAAGTAGAAGTTGAACCAGAGGATAGTATTTCTACAGAGGTAGCCATTGGGGCAAGCTTGCTTTCTCAGGCACGTTCAAAGCCACAAGAGAAGGAAGCATCCTCCACCTCAAAACCTGATCGACTGAAAGATAAAAAAGGTTCTGCAAAAGAAAAGAGTAGTACAGAGCACAAGAACGTTCTCATGATCCCTTCCAATGATGGGAATGATTTGATGCAAGGACTCATGGTAGATGATGATTTAAAAGATGCAGAATTTCTTCCTCCAATTGTCTCGCTTGATGAGTTCATGGAATCCCTTGACTCGGAGCCACCATTCGAGAATTTATCAGTTGATAAGGGAAAACCAAGTCCTGTTGCTGATAAGGATGATTCACAGGTCAGCTCCAGATCCAAGTCTCCTGATGCAACTCTGAAAAATCTTGATGACACGATCTCCACTAAAGCTGATGATGTTGTTTTGGGACATGCAAAATCTGATGCTAATGGGAAATCCTCTGATGGCGTGAAATTAGAGAAGGCACCTCCTGTCTGGTTTCCCAAAGGTGAACGTGTTTGGGAAGGCTTGCTTCAGCTGAATATTTCGGCATTGGCCACTGTTATTGGCGTTTTTAAAAGGTAAGTATCAAATAACATTGAGATCGTGATTTGCATGCTTCTAACGTTTTACTAGTGATTTGTTTGTCTATTTTCATCTTAAGCTGGATACAGAAATTGAAGTGTTGAATCTTTCTTGTATATGCTCCTTATTGTGTTTCTAGTTTTGAAGCATGGTTTAAGTTCTTTCTACTGACATATTCTTCTGGTTGAAATCCTATTCAAATTCTATCAACAAGGCAGACCTGTTGTCCCAACTGAACCGTCTATAATTTATTTAATTTGTGTTTATAGTTTATGCTGTGCTGTGTAGGTGTCACCGGATATGCTATGCGACTTCTGTCACCTAATCTTGATCTGACATATTTTTCTGCAGTGGTGAAAAGACATCTGCTAAAGACTGGCCTGGTCTTATTGAGATCAAGGGGAGAGTAAGACTTGATGCGTTTGAGAAGTTTCTCCAAGAGCTCCCAATGTCACGAAGTCGTGCTGTTATGGTATCTCAAGTTTCTTCTTGTTGTACTAGATTTTGTTTATGTTACTCTTGTCCAGAAAAGAGGGGTTGCTTTCTGTCTCATTCTTTTGGTCCTGATCCGCTGCTGGTGCAGCATATGGCGTTTTCAACCACTGTCAACGATGTTTTTCTTGGTCCAATGAGAATTTGTACAAACACTATGCAAGAAAAAGGTTCAAAACCAGGTTTACATCAAAGGAAACTGATGTTTACTTTGGCTAGAGAAGAAACAGTTCCTTCGTCTAGTATTCACAGAAGTTTAGCACTGTACCATAAAATTAGAAGCTTTCCGCAGAAATCGGTGATACGCCAGTCATTCTTGGCTGCCAAGAAAAAAATCAATCACGTATCCCTGTTTCTTGTTCATATAAAAATAGGTTGTGTTTTGAGGGTATCAAAAAATATTATTCAGTATGATATTTCAGGATTCTGTATCTGCTGGGCAATGATGAACAAGGGACTGTTTTCCTGTTGGTTCCGATTGATGAAAACTGATATATGTATGCACAAAGATGCTGCCATTTAATCTGTTAAAGTAATACCAACAGATGGAAGGGACTTACATATCATAAAAATCCGTGTAACTGCAAAACTAGAAATGGTCTAACTTATAAAATTTCAAATCACATTCCAAACTTCTCGATAAATTGTTTGTCCAGGTGGCCGACTATGGACCATTAGATGTTAACGGAGTGGGTCTGATTTAGAATTGCCTTTATTCTGGTCAAGTTGCTTGTTGGTAGACCTGTTAAATGATCTTGAATTTTGATTTTTGTTGCAGGCTGTACACTTTGTTTGCAAGGACGGACCAGCGGGGAGCGAGAGTGCGGGTCTAAGCGAGGTAACTGATAAACCTTGAAGCATTTACATTTTACCATTCATGTGGCTGGCTAGGCTGTCCTTTTTCTTGGTGACTGGCAGCTGAAAATGGTGTTTCTTTCAGGTGGCTGATTCATATGTCGGGGATAGTAGGGTGGGTTTTAGCGAGCCTGCTCCTGGTGTGGAACTCTATTTTTGCCCACCTCATGCGAAGACCTGTGAAATGCTTAGCAAGGTCCTCCCGAAGGACCAAGTTGATGCCCTTAATGCTATTGAAAATGGTCTAATTGGTGTTGTTGTATGGAGAAAACCTCATATTGTATCAGCAGTATCACCCAACTCCACATCACACAACAAGCACAATTCTAAAAAGCAGCACTTCACTTCTAGGAGGCACCAAGAGAGAGATTCTAGTGCGAGTGTGAATATGGATGTTAATGTAGCGGCTAAACAGCCCTTCCCTGCCGATGGACCTCCACCTGGATTTACTAAGCCTCAACCTGATGATAATGATGATGATGATTTGCCTCCTGGGTTTGGCCCGCCGGGCACCCGGGATGAGGATGACCTGCCTGAGTTCAACTTTTCAAGTGGACCCGTTACTCCTAGGCCCCAGTTTCCTGCCCAAAGTGCAATACAGGGTCACGGAATGGCTCACATTCACCCGAATTCCCAAACACATTCTCGTCCAGTGGAACAAATGAGAGAACTTGTACATAGATATGGACAGTCTAAAACTGGCCCCCCGTCTGGAAACTGGCATGATAAAAGAGGTGGGGGAGTGGTGGTGCAGCCATGGGATGACGATGATGATATGCCGGAGTGGCGTCCGGAAGATAATAAACCACAAGTCCCTCACCCGCTCCCTCACCCGCAAACAGTTCATGGCCAGCCACCAATATTACGTCCCAACATGGCCCATGAAACTCCACACCACCAGCAAATACCACACCCAGCCATGCCTCTGCGGCCAATGTTAGCACAGGAAAGTCATGAGCAACCAGGTATGGGTGTGCAGCCACAAAGAAATGCGGTTAATGGTCCCCAATATACCGCCCCTCAATGGCAGCAGGGTCCATGGATGGTTCAGCAGAATAGTGGAGGTTCATGGCAGCAAGGGCCATGGATGGCTTCTAACTCAGGCGGTGGTGTATATCAGAATAATGGTGGTCAGTTTTATGGAGCGTCAGGAGTAGAACAAGGACAGCATGCCATGGCTTGGCGTAGAGATGCTCCTACTAGTAGAGGCTTCTGAGATACTGTATTAGCTTTCCAAACCATGTAATTCTAATGTTAAATCCCTTTAGAATTTTATGCCCTTTCCTCTTTTTCTTAGCTTTTGCATTTGTCGTGTTTTTCTTTTCTTCAAATTACTATGTCTAAACACACTCGAAGAGATTGAAAAGGAAAGAAAGAAAGAAAGAAGTGGGTATTATTTATTAATAGTTGGCCTATCCGGCTCAGGTTAAAGGACACGCTCGAAAACCGGAGGAACTGTACAGTTCCGGTCATCTGATTTATAGTTACTCGCGAGCTAGCTGGTCTTTGAGTTAGATTTGTCTCCATTATTTATCTTCATCTTTGACTTGAAAGCTTTTATGGTATGAACTATTTAATTAATTAATCAATTAATTTAAGATATATAGATAATTTAATATTTCTAATGTATTCTTCTGATAACATAAAGCAGCTTCATAAACCTTTCCGATTTTATATTTGATATAAATGAATCACGTTCCTTGTAGGAAATTGATTTCTGTATTTTAAATAAACAATAATAATAATAATAGTAATTCATTTTCAGCTCCTCAAAAGTTTGAACTAAATAACAGTACCGATCTGCAGTCATTATTTTTATGATCATTTTCCATGATTTGATGATAAAGATGAATATTTTTGAATCGTAATTCTTTTTACACAATAATAAAAACCGATCTCAAAATTAAGAAAATGCCCACTTCATCATAGCATTAATGGAGGAGGATGTTCAACAAAGTCGCTAAACATGGAAGAGCTAACCAGCTAACCATAATTAAGTAGATGAACTTAGAGCTATTAAAATCTAAAACAGCCATTAAACTGTACAAGTTTTTATTAAAAATGAGAGCGAGAGAGACCAACTTCCTGTACACACAAATGTCATTGGCTGCTCTACTTACATTTGAGTCTGAAGAAATTCCCTGATTGCTAAACCAGCTGCCCACACATCATCATCCAGCACATGTTCTTCTGGCGAGTGACTTACGCCTCCCCGGCACCGGACAAATAGCATCCCGACCTATTAAAACATATTCATGATTATACATGTACGCACGAATATTCATCGGCTAGAAAATTGTGGACAAATAGCACACCGGCCTATTATAAACATATGCTTAATCACTGTGTATACGTATATCGGATGAATATACGTTGCCTAGATGTTTGTGGGCAAATAGCACACCAGCCTACTATATGCATATGCATAATATTACGTGTATGCCTATAGATTTGTGGACAAATAGCACACCCATCTATTAGAAGCATATGCATAATCATTACGTGCATATGTAAATCGAACAAATGTTTATCCCCTAGACATTTGCTGGGGTACTTACAGGTATAGAGAACTAACCTTAGTCAAATGCGACATGGCCATAGCATCATGTCCAGCACCGCTCATTAGTGTAGGAATGTCCTCTTGATTCTCACCGGTCATTCTTTTGAGAGCAGAATTGGCTGCTAACTTTAGCTGTGAACTTAATTCAGAATCACAAAGCACTGCTTTTGCATTATGCTAAAACAAGGTGAAACGGAAAGGTTAATGTCGGTTGCACTTGTGAAAAGTACACAAAAAGATATTGTTAATATTGGTATAGTTTGCGAAAGAATGACAAAGATCATCAATAGTCTTCACCTTATTTTCGATACTGCAAGAGACAGCACGCTTATCACATATCTGATAGATATGATTAGATAATGCATAAAGGACGGCTTCACGTCCTATATCATCCATTGCACGTATGTCAACAGTGAAAGTTACCTACAAGCAAGAATTTGGTTTTTAACATTCAATTGTTGAATAGAAATCTAATGCATTTTCTGTACTTGTTTGGATGATTAATAGCACCCAGAAGAACTGCATCTTGCCTGGCCTGGAATGACATTACTAGCACTTGGCCAGGTGGATATCTCGCCAACAGTACAAACAAGGGAACTTGAAAGTGATTCCATGGTAGAATGGTTGCAATGACCATCATAAGATAGAAAATCTTTAGGGTATTTGCATAGTCTTTCTAATAGTACAATTAGTTCAGCAGAAGCAGCCATTGGGTCTTGCCGTAAAGACATTGGAACCGTGCCAGCATGCCCTTGTGAACCTTTCACCGTCACCTGGAATATTTTATGGGATGGTCACCTTTTCTTTTTTTAAGAAAACAAAGAAAGAAATCCATGCAATATGGTCTAAATCACATGTTGGATCTATGAGTAGTAATAAATTTGATATACCATTCCTCTATTATATACTAACATACACACTATTTCTTTATCGTAACTATGCACTTCTAGATTTGTCAGAATAACATGATCATCTTCACGTATTTTATTAATCATCATGACCCGCATGATACAATTATATACATCTGTTGGGATTGGATCATACCCTTTAGTCAGCATGCTAAAGTATGCCTAAATGTTAAAGCCTAAATTAGCATAGGACATATCAGTGTTCCTTAGTGCAGGACAGCAAATGAGCGAGCTGAACTGGTTTTGGCTGGCTAGCTAGATTTTGATTCATTTGTTATCAATTTTTGCTCGACTCAAACTTACTATAATTTTTCATATATCATGAGGTTAAATGAGTTTAATTGAGTTTTCATATACATGTAAAATATTAATTACAAGGCAAATTAATTGTCACTTTATTTAAAATAACTTACAGATTTGCAAATGAAATTCTCCTATATTTTTAAAATCTATGATTTTACTTTATGATTCAAACACATGTTTTTATATTTATTGCAACTAAGAATGTGCAAGTTATATACCCAAACTTTAACATGAAAAGAACACTTGGGCTCTTCCCTCTGCTTGAAAATTATCCCATACCTTCAGCCGAGTTTGCCCTGCAATGCCTTTAACCACGCCAAGTGGAAAACCAACCCATTCCAGGACAGGTCCTTGCTCAATATGAACCTGTAGCATTGGAAAATCACGGAGATCAGTAAGACGTAAACAATCAAGTGGTATAAGGAGTCCAAAATCGGAGCTAACTTGTTGCCACAATAACCAAAGTTGATTAATATACCTCAATGTAACCCCAAACAGATTGTGGATCGTACTTTAGTTGCAAGAGACTTTCTTCAGCAAGTCCTACGTTGTTCTCCTTGAGACTTTCTTGCACTGTTATACCACTGAACAAATATTACAATTAAATAAAAGCACAAAAGATGATGTCATAAATGGAAATGAGCGAATAGGTTACATCAGGAACCTCTTATCAGATATCTGCAGTGCAGAAGTTGGTAAAATACCAGCTATAGCTGCACTGCCTAAGAAAGTAGACTGGAACCTCACTCCCTCTTCATCGCTAAATGCAATGACCTATAAGATTCAACATAGGAACACACAACATGATATGGTATCGATTGGAAAATAGCAGTATGGCTACCATCATTCAATTCAAACTTCAAATATATGATCCAAAGAATGTTCAGATCATGCATAACGCATACTAGTTTGGAAAACTAAAAGAGCAGGGACAATGAATGCTTCCAGCAACCTTTCATATTGAGGCCAAAGAAACTTGCAAAGAAATTAAACTAAGAATCATTTTCTACTCCAATCTCTGTAAATGTGATGAGATTTAGTTTGTTCTCCAACTACTTTTTCAATGTACAAACAACCCTAACTCAGACCTGCCTTACTTGCAGAGAACTGAGACAACGGTTGATCCACGATACACCCTTTCTATTCAAATGGACAATAACATGTGCATCTATCAATTACTAAGATCCATGAAAAATATTTAAAGCAAGGCGCATATCTATTTTATAGATACAAGGTTTCCATATTCTTAGAACTAATAAAACATGTAATCAACAAATAGAATGAGCAATTTCATGATAAATATTTGTTTAGGTTGTTCAGACGAGAGTAACAAACAAAATAAGATCTTAAAACAACCAACAAATGGTAACAAATTTGTGTAATTTTACTAAAACTGATGCAATCACATGTTGGGTAAAATTTCAACAAAGAAAACAGTGAAAAAGCCGATGCAGATGTATCACAGACCTCAACTGGCCGTTTTAGTTTGCTCAGCTTTCCTTCGCTTTTGAGTGTCTTTAGAGCAGACACTGCCGAGATTATGCCTAATGATCCATCAAACTTCCCAGCATCAACAACAGTATCCTATAAGAAAAGAACTGCCGGCTCTTATAGCTGATATATTATATTCTACTTGCCAACAATAACATTTACAAAGCATGATGAAAATGGAATAAGAAAATATAACTGAATAATTACCATATGAGAACCAATCAAAAGAGCCTCTGCACTTGCATTTGATCCCTCAAATCGACCATGCACATTGCCTATGTGATCCATCCACCTGAAAACTATAGCACCCACGTCAATGCAAATATATCAGAAGATGCATTTACAGTATTAAAAGGATGGACTCTAACGTTGTCAAACCAGCATCTTCCATCCAACTGCGAATAAGATTTGCTGCAGTCAAGGAAGCTGGACTCATGAATGTTCTCTGAAGATATCCATCACCATCGGTCACCTGTTGATTCAGGCAAGAACAGTCTTAAGTTGCAAATCGTCCAGGTTTCATCAGACCATTATCATTAGACTTTTGTCGAAAACCAAATTTAAGGAACAAGTCCGTTGATATGCTAACAATAAGCAATAGGAATAACAACTGTAGCAATTCTTTCAAACGTTGGACTCTTGGTTTCAAAGCAAGATTCTGGAAATTGAAACGAGAGTGAAATGCAAGCCAAAAAGAAAACAAATTCAAAAAATTCATTATGCCCGCGAGATCAACACTTTGGACATCATTACAATTAATACTTGACTTGATGTAGATAAAATGTTCACCATCACAATCAAATATTTAAAATCAATATCGAAACAATATAGTTAGATAACTTAGTAATTAAATAGAACAGTCCCATCCAAACAAAAACCTAGACTAAAATTGAAAAAAGAAGAATGATGATTGTGACATATTTGAATACTGGGTCCTATCTATCAGCTACTTAAACTGAATGCTTACAAGACTAATGAAACAGTAACAATCTGAAACAACTCGGTCAATTTAAGAGTTACAAAAATAAAATCCTATAATTTTAAAAAAAAAATTGAGAGAGAGAGGAGAAGTCGATTACCTTTGCAAGCTCATTATGTCTAGCAACGGCCTCGTCTCTCAAGATTTCTTTATGCATATCATTCCTTCTACTTCCTAAATCTCCAGTTCCAGTACCTTATAATAATAGCGATAATTAATAATAATAACGACAACAACAACAGCAATAATAATAGCTCATAAGAGTTCAAACAATCAATCAGTAGATCATCATATTAAAAAGAAACAGCACATGAATCAATCTAACGACGACGACGACGACAACAACAATAATAATTCCGACGATAAATCTCACCATCTGTTACATAATGATTATAATAAATCAGCATTAAAAAAAATACGTATGATCGGATAAGGAGCTTGTTCGATCATTTCTGTTAGTAATGGTGATGCTGATAAGGCAGAATATTCACATAAAAAGTGTGTACGTAATAAATAAGTAAATAAAGTAAAAAAATACAATTAAAAAAAGGTACCCACCATTTGAGGACGTAAAAGCAGAAGCAGGAACAAAAGTTGAAAAGAGAAGAAGCATAAGAACGTTGAAGAAGAAAATAGTGATATAAGCCATTAAAACTATAGTGTTTTTTTTTTTCGATAACAGGAAGAGGAGAACAGCGGTGAGAACAGCAGTTGCTTTAGCTTTTGCTATTAACAAATTGAAAAACAAACAAAAAAACAAGAAACAAATTTACAGATAACAAAAGCAATATAGCAGCCACCGCTAACACCACCGCTACTGACCAAAGGCACTCACTCTTCTCCTCCTTGTCTTCCGTCTTTAAATTTGCTTCCTGATATAGGACCCGAGGGGAAAATGTGGGCTACCTTGCTGGCAGCCACTGGCAGGAACTATAATTTAATATATAATTTGTGTGTTCCATAAATATACTTAATACTTTAATTGGGAATAACTCAAATATTTAATAAAAATATTATACTAATAGTTAGAAGTATGCAGCAATCGCCTCCCCTAATAATGCATGTAGCAAGAGGAGGAGGATTTCAATTAATTTTAATTTTATAAAATACTCAAATAAATATTATATATTATGGGAAATGAAGAAGGAAAATAAAATAAAGATTATGGAGTAAAATATTATAAAAGATGGGCAGAGGTGGATTGAGTAAATTATAGTATAATGGATGGGCACGTTGCATAGTAATTTAATTTGTACTATTTTAATTATAATTAACAATTCACAAGCTGACCTCAGTGGACTCGAGCAGACAACTTGATCTGTGCGAGCTGTGGAGTATACAGGTTTATGTGGGCCCCATTTGATGACGTGGAATGCAAGTGAACTTGCTTGGAAGATGTGCGGCTGCCAACATGCAGTTCTCGATTTCCCTGCTAGAGATGATAGTGTTCCCTTATCATCATCTTCTCTGAAAGCCATATGATTTATTAATTTAATATTATAAGACTTTTAATGTTAGAGCAGGAGGAGGCTGAAGCTTCCATTTTTGGGAGGATTCATGTTAATGTACGTTTTTTTTTTTTTTTTAATCAACCTGTTAAAACGATAAATATTAATTGATTTTTTTTTAATTTTATACAATATCAAATGCTACTATACCTTCTATATATTTTTTTTTTGGATAGAGGGACTACAACCTTTTTTCCAAAAAAAAAAAAAAAGATGAATTGTAGTTTTTCTAACAAAATAACTAGTCTTCGGTTGTAGGTCATTTCATCACACTCTCATGCACTTCCAACACTACGTACTGCTGCATTCTCGCATTCAACTCGATTCGATTCAACCCAAGTTATTTACTCGTAAAATGCCACAGTGATAAGTTCTCCGAATCATACACAATCGTCATCCTAGTGTCCTTCTAAGTAGGATTTTTAGAATCACAGACACTTTGTCCTTGTACTATATCTCCATGAGATATCCCCTTTTCTATTCATTGACATGCTTATTTCCAGATATGAACCGTAATATCAAGTTCCGGGGCATAACAGTGCACACCATGCAAACTTTGCAAGTCATGTGCGAACCACCATCAGACTGAGGTAGTTCCATTTGTCCGCAACACAAATACAAGGTTCTTCCCAAGTCATCTACGTAAAAAGTCGTAAGAACAAACATCTGTTTTCATCTAGTTTCCATGAGACAAGCTATCACAGAGATATTTCAATTACATCTATATACCTCGTTACTATACGTCTACTTGTCTTTGCCAAGTTCTTTGTAAACTTTGTCTAATGACCCAATTCATCCAGGACATGCGTAATCATCAGCAAGTAACCTGAACTCCCTCAAATTCAGGTCAGCCTAATAGTTTGTATTATACAATCTCAGGCAACTAACCACCTACAAAGCTGTGCGGAAACCAAAGAGCAATACCAGAAGAGAATATTCTAGTTATCAAAACAACAGTGAAAACTATGTTAGCAAGTATAATATTCTACTTCAGCCTTTCATTATCAGGCCGATGTTTCCTTTTACTCCTCCTAAGCTCTGGTTCACTTGGGAAAATGGATCAAGAAAAATTACCTCCAATTCCCACGACAACAGCAGGACTCTCTAAAAGCCAAGGTGGGTGATCAAGACGGACCAATTGGGATGTCTTGGGATTTCAGCTGAAAATGCAGAGGTTGCTTAAACCAAGCCGGCGATGAGCAAAGGAGTATTGATTTGCTTTGTTCTAATTCAGGTAGGCTCATAATACAGAATACTCATTTTTCCAATCCATGTGTTGTACATTAAAGTTCTTACTTCAAGTTGAAATGTAGAATGCAGAAATCATACCATATACTACATTACAACCTGAAGAGATCGAAATTATCTACGTACCCATAATACAAACGTGTTGTCAACTGTGGCAGTTCACCGGTATGTGCTTAAACAATTTTCTCAAAGAGAAGGAGAGAAAGCTCTCTAGACTTCAACGAAGAAAATGAAACTAGTAAATTAACAGATCATTAAGTAGAAGCAATGTATACGGAAATGTGATGGAGGGCGATTCATTTTTTATTTTCTGAAGTCCAAAGCAAAATCAACCTTTCTGGAGTGACTTTGGGTGTGTTCTTCTCCCAATCATGCAACAGACAAAATGAAGGGAACAAAAAGGCTACAGATAACTGGACATTCTTGGGCTAATCCTCACTCTAAAGAAACAGAGTATCAGGCCGCTCAAGTTCTCTTTGTTGTGTGTTTCTTTAACAATGCCTATCTAAAATTTTTCATCACAATAAGCTAGTAAGAGCTGGTAAAATCCTGGAATGAAACTTCGAACACATTGGAGAAGTTGACGTGCCTAAAAGAAAACAGTAAAATGATTTAGAACAATCCAAATTGTTACCGAATATGGATCAAAAAAGCTTTTCATTCCATTACAACTTTGGCTCCAACAGCTTTCATCTTCTCGATTATTTGCTCAGCTTCTTCCTTCGAAACCCCTGTTTTAAACACCGAGGGCGTCTTCTCTACCAAATCTTTAGCTTCCTTGAGACCCAAATCAGTAAAACTCCTAACTTCCTTGATAATCTTAATCTTCGAAGCTGCTTCATAAGACTCCATTTTCAGATCAAAAACAGTCTTCTCCGGTTTCTTCTCTTCTTTAGCAGCTGCAGCTGATGCCTTCATTGCCATTCCACCCCATCCAGCAGCACCACCTTTCAAAACCCCAATAGTGGGGAGTTCAGTCATTCCTTTCTTCTTCATTATAATAGAACCTAATTCGGCAACTTCGACTAATGTTAGCCCTGCGACTTCATCAACAAGCTTGAAAACACGTTCCGTAGGAGGACTGCGATGCTGGGTAGGATCAAATGTAGCAGGATCATAATCAGCTGGAAGTCTCCTTTGATCAATTTCTACCTCTTCCTCATCTTCCCTCGCAGCTTGAGCATAATTCCGAGCCAACAACATCCCATTCGAATGCACTGAATCCAGTCGAAGCAATGGCGATAAGAATGTATTTCTTGAAACCCCAGATGTTAAATGATTCCTTAATCTTAAAATCGAGCTCATTTCAGCGGCAGAAAAAGGAATCACTCCTTTGATCAAAGAAAACAAACACAAATCTATATCAGAGGAGAAAGGTAAAAATTTAAAAGCAAAAAAAAAAAAAGAGATAAACAATAAAAAAGAACATGAAAAAAGTATCCATAAACATCAAGCTCATTTTCTAGATAGTGAACCACGAGGAAACTTACCCTTCGTTACGTTACTGATGAGGTGAGCCAGAGGCGGAGGCGGAGGCTGAGGCTAGTCGTAAGTTTGAGCGGCAAGAAGAGGAAGAGGGTTAAGCTCTAAACGGTGCCGTATTGTTGGTCTTAAATAATAAACTTCACATACAAAAGAATGGTTATTCTTTAAATAACAATTGGTAAGGGTCCAAAGGGAGCAATTTGTAATTTTCCATAATTTTTTATGATTAAAGGATCAATTGCAGTCCACCTACTACAAATCCAATTCAATTAACAATTGAAATTTCCATCAATGAATTGAATCATTAATCTCAGCCCTTATCGAAGGTGGTGCCGGAGGAATCTGATAACAATGGAGAGTGAAAGTAGGGAGATGGAAAGAACCGGAAAATTAAGAGTGGAGAAAGTAGGAGGCAAATCAACTGTGACCTCCTGTTTCTCTGCATATCCTCTCAAATTCATTGTTCCCACTAAGGTATGTAAAGCCCAACTTCAACCTTTTTCGTTTGAAATAAATTATTGAATGATAAAACCCATATTAGAAATCAATCAGTCTTAGCTAAACTCTAGTACCCACTTACGTTTTGATGATATTGTTTGTAAATTGTCAGGTGGGTCCTTCCAAAACTGATGCTGTTTGGATTTACACACTCACTTATGGTGGTGGCATTGTCTCTGTATTAATTCGCTCGTTTGATATTCTGTTCATATGTTTTTTTTGGATTTGATTTGTTTATTTGATGCTATTGTTTTATGTTAAAGGGAGACTCGATATCATGTGAATTTACCATTGGAGATGGATGCACTGCTGCTCTTACTACCCAAGCTTCTACCAAGGTCATTTCATGTTCCATATCATTAGATTTGACTAAGTTTAACGCTGTTCTCGCCAAAGATCCTATCTTTTTACCCGGGTTTCATGTGGATAGAAAAAAAAGGAAAAAATTGGTTTGCTTTAAATTATTGATCTTTGTAGTTGATTTGTATTTGGTTTAACGAATTGATTCTTTTCAATATTGGGTTTCTTTTTTTAGGTGTACAAATCTCATGGGTTAAAATGTTCTGAGCAGATTCTTGAGGTAACAATCTTTTCTTAGTTAGTTTGTTACTAAAATGAATGTATGATAACTACTTCATGCTTTTGAGTCAAAGCATGTTTAATGGTATTCTATTAAAATAGAATGCTGGTTTATTGTGCTGTAAACAAGTGGGCTACTTTGATTGCATGCAGTAGGCAAGAATTGGCAGTGATTCCCTTTTAGCTCTCATTCCAGATCCAGTGACTTGTTTTTCAACGGCAAGATACTCTCAGAAACAAATCTTTAGGGTACTTTCAGACTCGAGTTTGATAGTTGTTGATTGGATTACCAGTGGCCGGCATGAAAGTGGAGAAAAGTGGGACTTTGAGTTTTATAAGAGCATCAACAATATTTTCTTGGATGATGATCAACCCTTGTTTCTTGATACTGTAATTTTATCTCTAACTCAGTCATGCATATCTTTCCTGACTTCTTTTTCACATCTTGGAGTACTAAATTACAGGTACTGCTAGAGCAAGGAAGCATCGGAAGCATTGCAGAACATATGCGAGACTACCAAGTTATTGCAATGATAATACTCTTAGGGTAAACTTCCAATTACATGTCTGCAGATTTTGTGATCATTAGTTTGATCATGGAAGGTCATTAGAGAAATGATAAACTGCAATGTATGTATAACGAGTAGCGTCCGTCTTGCAGGCCGAAGGTGAAGCACATTAAAAGTCAAGTTCAAGAAAATGTGAAAAGGATGATGTCTGAAGAGTTGCATATGCCTTTTTCTGGGTCAAATGGCCAAGCAAAATCAAATGCTAATACCATCTTCGACAAGCCACCTTTCATTGCATCTTGCAGCGTATTTGGTCCTAAGGTAT
Source organism: Dalechampia spathulata (assembly GCA_948192965.1). NCBI lineage: Eukaryota > Viridiplantae > Streptophyta > Magnoliopsida > Malpighiales > Euphorbiaceae > Dalechampia > Dalechampia spathulata. The sequence continues at coordinate 649 of CANYBF012962250.1, read as the reverse complement.
TCAAGGTCATCGATGCAACCACTTATTTTAACTAGCATTCTTGTCTCTCATTTTTCTTCATATACTTTGAACTGAGTGTTGTGAGATTGAACGATGCTGCAGAGTGATATTTGGAGCAAGCAAAGCGGTTTCTTTTGTTTAAAATTTTTTTAGTGATTTCAGCATCGGTATTCCAAGCGTTTTATGATTCGAGCCTGTTAAATCTTAAAGATTTTATCTCATGAAAGATTAATGTCTGTTGAGAAGTAACTGAAATTATACCTGCAGTTTGTGTTCTTCGATATGATGCACTTTCCGTGACCATTCTTCAGAATATGTTTATGGAGTCCTACTTTTACGTAATATCGCCAATAACAAAACTAGCCGATGGGTTGTGTGTTGACACAGGGAATAGGTGCTGTGGTTAGATTAGCTGCCATGACAACTGAATCGGTGTACAAGTTTTTGCAGCATGAACTGGCCGACTTGGAGCCTCTCATTGGGGTCTTACCATATCGTTGACCAAGCTTCTTACAGTGTGGTCTTCCATGACCCATCACAAGGAACTCTGTTCTAGCCGCCAGAATTGCTATCGATGCCATTCAAATACAATTTTTCAGTATAATATTGCATGTCTTCCTTTAATTGGAACAATCTTTTTTTGTTTTGG
>CANYBF012960753.1:0-11190 GCA_948192965.1 Dalechampia spathulata | reverse complement strand
GCACTAAAACTTGGATTCTGAGTTATATACAGTGAATTTGACCGAATGGTTTTGACCATTATGCTTGTGTTAACTTAATATAGGTATATGTCAATTTTGAAAATTTTAGATTAAAAATTTATTTTGACGTTAAAAATTTGGTCGTATTTATTTAAATGCCTGTTTTGGGATAAAATTAAAGTAGTATGATATGTAAGTTAATTATAAATATTGATTTAGCAAAATTTTATAATTAATATTATTTATTTATAGTTACTTAGTTTAAGGATATAGAAATTAAGACGTGATGGTAGAAAGATAATTAATATTTAATTTTGATTAATTAGATTATATTTGTTTTAGTAAAAAAAAAATAATATAAAAGTGAGAAGTTAGGTGTTAAGGGGCGTGGGAATGATAAATAGAATTTAGGATTTAAGAGATTAAAAAAATGGGGGTGAAATTAATTATGATAGGAAGGGTAGTTTGGTCATTTCGGCTTATGTTATTAGGGTACAAGAGATGCCCTACCTATCTCTTTCTTTTCCAGCCGCCCATTTCTTTTCAATATAGCTAAATTTTGTTTCTTTCTCCTCTTATCTTCATGGTCGATTTCAAGTTTCTTCCTCCACTCCTTTTTCTTATCTTGATTTCATCGTATCTCCTTTCTTCTCTTTTAAAATTAGCTGATTGCTTCTTTGGTTGTTGTTTTTGTGTTGTTCTATCCTCATAAACTACACTAAAGCTACGTGATTGGGTTGTTTCCAGCAGCAACTTCATTCTTTTCTTTGTTCTTAAAGAAGTGGACGAGTTGATATTGAAATCGGATAAGGTGTTTTACTTTGTTTGTTTTCCTTTTTAACGATTTCTTTTGAGTTTCAATAAAGAAGCTACTGTTGTTTTTAAGTCTGGCTGATTATTTTCTTTATTCCATCTTCAAAGGAGGAAACCGAAGTTAGTTTATTTAAGGAGCTGGAGATTTCGTTCATTTTCGTTGCTTCTTATTGTTGATTCACATTTTACATCAAAAGATCTTCATAAACAACAAGGTTTGGTTTCTAAATGCTTTCTTTATTTTGTTTTCAGTGATGACCGAAACTTACCCCTTGTAATCAGTATGGTTTTAGATTTTAACTTTCTTAAAACATGTTTTACTTAGCAAAACCGTAGCCCTTCTTTCCTAGACTCATTATGTTTCATTTCTATCCTAATTTGTGTTGCTTTTACGCGTGATATGAAGATGGTAAGCTATCAAAAAGAAGCAATTTCCAAGGGGATTGAGATTTAAGTTAAAAATTAAAATGGGAGGAGATTAAGGAGCTATTTTAATTTGTTCGATTAAGGTGAGGCATACGCTTGAATGGGATTAATTTTATTTAGGTTCTGCATTTTACTGAGGTTTTGGTTTTGGCCGAATATTTTTTTTTATATTAAATCAAATAGTTTTATGGTAAACTAGGATTATTCAAATCACATGAATCGAGTTGCGGTGGTGTTAATTTAATTAATAATTAGTAGAAAGAATAATTGATTAAAACTTTTACAATTTATAAAATTATAAATTTTATAATGACTTTAAGCGATTATATAAATGTTAGTTCATTATGTCATTCTTTAATACCGATATAATAGGAAGTATGTTAAATGGTTTAGTTATTTACTAAAGAAACGGTTTTGTGATATATTTGTACAAATATTTTATTAAATAAGTAGGTAAAAATAAAAAAAGAAAAATAATAATAATAAAATAATAACCAAAAATTCTAATAAAAGATTACGATTGTTTGTGGAATAGGTAAATTAGTGGGAAATATTCATGAATCACCAAGGGATAGTAACAAAGGAAAAGACATACCAGGTTTGTGCTAGATTATATAAAGTCCTCGATCATTAAATGATCAAAGAGACGAAAGTTGAGTAATGCAATAGCATTATAATAATTTAATTTAAATATGCATTTTACATTTATCATAAACATAAGCACTTATCATTACATGACATAGCATGACATGGTGATATAAGGAGAAAATAATTATGACGTGATATGAGACAAGGTTAAATGATCATGCTGGGCAATATGATATGAATTCCTACGGGAATAAAAGAATATTTTATCATGAGATAAATGAAATGAGATTGAATTAAATGAGCTCATATGTTCCACAATAAAATATAGAAAAATGAAAGACCCAGTAAATGTGCATTAATCAAAATGATAAATGAGGAATAAGAGGGAGAATGCATAGTGTGAGCGCCGGTTTCTGTCGGGGCCCAGAACGAGGCTTGCGAAAGTCATGGATCGAGCACTGCACTTAAAGCGAAAGTGCAGTCTTCCTAAAGGGTTCCCTTAGGGAATGATACGGACTCGAAAGAGTCGCAAAGGAGTCGCCACCGGATGGTTCCGGAATGGTCCAACCGACCTATAGCATGAGTGCTAGTTAAACCCTTCAGAGATTGGGTTCGGGTGGTAGAGATCTATTCTATGAGTTTCCAAAATCGATTTTACCATTATAATTGGAATTAATTATCCTAAGTAGGCAAGCATGCGAGCGTAAATGTAAGCACACAGCTCGTCATGTGAATTGGCGTTTGCAAGGTTGCATGTAAAATGACATATAAAGCTATATGGCATTTAGATGGCATGGCATATGCATGACATGTGATATAGTGATAAAAGTAACATGGCATATGCATGTCATGTGAGCGTGAATGTCATATCATATGCATGATATGGCAACCTAATATGTAAGCACATATTATGGTAAATAGTGTATGGCATTATGCGTTTAACATCTTTGATTTATTTTAACGTTGGGCATATAGCGTATGCAATGCATATGCATAGTATGTGGGATGAATGGCATATCATATGCATGATATGTGAAGTGATGCATGACATGGCATATGTATGACATGTTATATGTATGACATATCAAATGCATGGCATGTGAGATGATGCGTGACATGGCATATGCATGGCATGTGTAGTAGAATGTGCTAGTGTCATATGACATGGCATGTGAAATGATGTGTTATAACATGGCATGGTATAATGTATGGTATACCATATGCATGATATGTTAAATTGATGACATACTATATGTATAGCTTGTGAAGTGAATGACATACTGTATGCGTGACATGTTAAATGAATGATATACTATATGCATAACATGTGAAGTGAATGACATATCGTATGCATGGCATATGAGATGATAAATGGCATGGCATATGTATGACATGGTATAGTGGTGCGTATGTGAATGTGTATTTAACATAGTATATATATGGCATATGGTATGATATGCGTTATGGCATACGACATGGCATAGTATATGTCATGGCATGGCATATATGTATGCATGATAAGGCGTATCGGTTGATTGAGCGTATTGGTGTATTTATATGTATGTGCATACAAAATACAGTATATTATGGCATACGGTATATGCATGGCATGCATAGTAGTATGTGCATGTGTCATGTGACATGACATGTGACATGATGACATAGTATATTTGGGCAAATATAAATCATCCACAATTAAAAATAATTAACGGTCGGTGAAAGGGATCGAGGAACTTAGGGGATATTAGGGGGGATTAATTATTACAAGCCAATAATAATCTACCCTATTACATAAATATCCTTGCATACATATTTTGGGACGTTAAGTAATGTCCCCTCCTTCCCGGGCACTATTCCTTGCAATTTTGCACGATCCAAAATGCGGATGAATTAATATGCAAAATAAACAAATAAAATTCATTAGTAGCAAATGAATTTTGGATTTAATTGACTAGTCCAATACCATTTAAAAGTATGAACCGAGAGTCAAAATCCAGCAATTATTAGGCAATAATTGAAATAATAAACACGAGCCAGATCGTGAAAATTCATTTTAATAAAAATAATTTTAAGCAAAATTATTTTGTTTGATCATAGAAAAATTAATTAGGAGTGTTAACATCACTTGGAATAATTTGGAGATAGCCTCTCAACCAATTAAAATATAATCCTATTAAAAATCGCATTTATACGAGTGAAAATAGCATTTAATCGTGAAAATTAATTTTTGAGGTCAAAATTAATTATGTAAAAATTATTTTATGACTATTCTATAATACTTGAGCTACTTTGAAACTCAAATACCACTAGATACGTTAAAATATAGTGAAAATACGGTCTAAAATATGGTTTTTCTGGAAAAATGGGAACTATGCGTACTGCACATCAGGCTATGTGCGCCACACATGGGCAAGGTGTGGCGCACATAGCATGACATGTGGTGCACATAGCCTCTGGATCTACAAGAAAATTCAATTTGTCAGTACAGAATCAAACTATAGACCAAAATAAGCATGTTTAATGAAGATAGTACCTCATTTTGATGTCAATTCGGCCTCCGGTTTGATGAACCAAACAATTAATTAAGCAATTAATTGAAATAATTGATTTCAAGGCTAAAACCAAGTAGATCTGGACAAGTTATGATAGATTCAGAACCCCAAGTACATGGAAAAGCTACTAGAGTCACTAGAAAATTCAAAACCAAAGCGGTTTGGGTTGAAATCGGGTTTTTCTATGAAAATCGGGATCTATGTGCGCCACACATGAGGTATGTGTAGTGCACATAGATGTATATGTGGCACACAGTTTGAAAAATTGAAGCAAAACCAAAAAATTTTCAGCAGAAACCCTAGATCCGGCCCCGATCTAGGTAGATCGGACCCAAAACCGGGTTTTAGCTTGAGGATTTGCATCCAAATCATAAGAAGAATAATTTTTGAGTAAAAATTATTTAGAATCCAGCTTGTTTAAGACAGATCCAGGGCACCCAAGGCATGGAAAGGCCTTGAATGACCCTAAAATGGCCAGATCGGGAAGAAAACCGGAGAAAACCAGAGTAAAAATGCGAGTTTCTTTGAAAATCGGAGCCTATATGCGCATCATATAGACCTATGTGTGTCACAGATGTGCTACATGTGGCGCACATAGGTCTATATGTGTAGCATATAGACCCAAAAATCACATAAAAATAGAAGAAAACAGGAAAAATTTGAAGAATTACCTCTAGGCAGTGGCTTTTCTTTCTTGATCTTCCTTCCTTCTGTGTTTAGGGAGCCTAACTAGGGTTAATTAGTCTCAAAATCCTTAGGAAAAATTAACTAAGTGTTTAATTAATTTCTGGAGTGATTTTTGCAAAGTTTGGCCTTGCCTTTGGCAATTTTCGGGATCCCTTTCAGATGACCCTTAGCTCTATATTTATAGAGCAATTTTTGGGCGTGGCAATTTTGTAATTTTCACCTGGATTTGAAAAATTTTAAAACTATGTACGCCACATATAGGGCTATATGCTCCACACATAGTCCTACATGCATATAAGCGTTATTCGACGTAAGGAACAACTTTGTAAAACAAAGTTTTTCCAAATTCGGTCCCGAGAAGGCTCCCGACCAAACATCTTTACTATGTAACGTGCGTAGCTTATAGGGCTATGCGCTACGCACGTTGCATTTTTGACCTATGTGCTCTGCCTCGTATGGGTGGAACGGGATATGTGCCATATGTCCAGGAAGATGCAAACGTCATTTTGAGAAACTTTGCAGTTATAAGTTTTCTCAAATTCGGCCCCGAACATCAAGTTTTGCTTAATGGGCCCATTTTGGGCCCAACATGCCCATTAAGGCCAAAACGTGGCATTTAGGATGCCGTGAGTCGTGCCTCGCGTAGGCACTAGTGAAAATATGTTATGTATGTTTAGAACACTCAAATTTGGCTAAGTCAGGTGGTGGGCCCACCTATGCATTATTCATGATGAATAGTGCCCTAATGGGCCTCACAGTATAAGAGGGCCTAGAATGTGGCAAACAGCATGCCAAGCACTTTTCCTTGAGTAAGGCAGCAGCGGAATGTATTATGTAAGTACAGAATATATAGAATAGGCTAAGTACAGAATACACAGAGTAGGCTAATAAGGGCAGTGGGCCCTACTAATACCCTAGAGGGGCCCCACAACGTAGTGGGCCTGGAAAATGGCATTTGCGATGCCAAGCGTTGTGCCTTGCATAAGGCAACTAGAAGATGTATTCTGTAAGTACAGAATACACAGAATGGGCTAATAAGGGCAGTGGGCCCTACTGATGCCCTAGGTGGGCGCCACAGCGTAGTGGGCCCGGGAAATGGCATTTGCGATACCAAGCGTTGTGCCTTGCGTAAGGCAACTGGAAGATGTATTCTGTAAGTACAGAATACACAGAATGGGCTAATAAGGGTAGTTGGCCCCACTGATGCCCTAGGTGGGCCCCACAGTGTAGTGGGCCCAGAAAATGGCATTTGCGGTGCCAAGCGTTGTGCCTTGCATAAGGCAACTGGAAGATGTATTCTGTAAGTACATAATACACAAAATAGGTTATCAGGGGTTACAGGCCCCGTTTTTGCCTAGTGGATCCCACATGTGCACTATTTATGGTGAATAGTGCCCAGGGCCAAAAATGCAATACTTTGCATTTCAAGTGATTTGCCTTATGTAAGCGATAGTGAAGTGTGTTCTGTATGTACAGAGCACTCAGAATAAGTGACGGGTCCCGTCAGGTGCCATGGTGGTCCCCACCAGTTCTAAGGTGTTTTGTGTACCAGAATACACAGAGGAAGACACAAAGGCCTATATGCATAATCAGGGTCGATATCGGGGACTAAAACCGAGCCGAATCAACAGAAATCCGGAATTGTGCGAGTGTGAAAAGTCAGGGTCAACACATAGCCTAAATGCATTCTCATATACGCATTATTCATAATTCATGTCATATGATATACTATGATTGAACTTCATTTAGATGATGAAATAACACAATTGTACTTAAATAATAATTTTGTTTGAAAAATGATAATCGTCGTGTTAAATATTGTATATTTGTATGACATGATATGAAGATAGAATAAATTTGTTATTGGTATATTAGACATAATAATATCTTAGCATCATCATGACATGCAAATGTTTTAATTTTTTTAACTAGCACCACTGAGTTTATTCTCAGCGTTTGTCAATTGATAAACATAGGATCAAGCAAGGTTGCAGAAACAGAACCTCAATAAAGCGGCTGGACATATCAACATTTCGTTGGTAATTGTTTTAAGTGTTTTACAGACTTCTATCATTATAAATTATCATGCAACTAGTTCAATGAAGAACTCTGGCAGTCAAATAAGTCAGTTTGGAAAAATTAAATAAATGTAAAATGATGAATGTGTGTATGTTATAAATAGAGTGTGTTATGATAAATAATAAACAGTTTGAATGATTGTAAAATGCATCTTAGTATTTAGTAATATAAAAAAAAATTACAATTAGTATGGGATCCTTTGTAGAATAATTATTAATTTTCTCTATTAGAAAATTAATAGTCATTCTACGGGAGCATGTTACGCAGCCAGAAGACGTGACATTTTCTTCATATATCTTGCATAATTTGTATGTTGTTTTAGTTTTGACATAGAATCTTATTTATCATTCATCATTAGCTTAGGATTTAGTAACATTTAGCTTTAGGATACATGTTTTATGGGATTAAATAGACATTTCATGCATTATATCATTAGATTTAGGTCTTACGACTCATGTTCCTTACATTTCCGCTAAAAACTCATCCCATTTGCTTTAACCAAGTCTCACATAGCTTGTATTACGTCGCACCTAGAAAATATCTCCTTTGCACTCCACGAGCATCCCACGATTCATGTTTTACTTAACATGACTCGTGTTGTACCTTTAGGTCATGTTTTCCTCTTGTTTTACTCTCCTTCTCTAAGCCATTAGATGATATTTTGTAGGGCCATGATGCATTATAGGATTTAACCAATTTTTAGATGGTTTTAGAAGGGATATAGATAGACAAAACATGGGAATGAGGAGGGGGCATTATTAGGAAATTAGGTTAGGGTTTTAGAGGGGGAGAGGAAACAAAAATAAATTTTGTATGGATTTGATTACTAATCTTCTCTTTTGTATTCTTTTCCTAATGACAGTTCTTCATCAAGATATTGAGGAGACAATCAGATTGAGAGAGCAAGGAGAAGCTAAAACCAAAGCAACAATAAATTTATTCAAGTTTCTTCTTAAAAGTCCTATGAAAGTAGCAACTCAAGTGCTTGGTTTATAGTGGTTTGACATAACTCTTTGCCTTTGTCTACTTCTTCTAAGTCTCAACTTAGGATTCCATTAAAATCCAATCATAATAAAACAATGGATTCCTCAACACGAATCCAATCCCTAGTGTTTTGCAGCCTCACACTCAAACCTTTACAATCAATATCAATCTCACAGTAATTAACTCTTAATTACAAAGGTAATGCCCCAAGCATTAATCATACATCAACCCAAGATTACAATAACAAACACTTAAGTTGTAAAAGATAAAGTACAATGAGAGTTTGAATCATAAGATTGAGTTTCTAACAAGTTTACTTACTTGTTAATGAAGTTCTCAGCAATGTAAAAGCTTTGCAAAAAGAATATTTGTTTTTAATAAGACTTTAAAATCTTTCTGGGAATACATGTATGAATGTATGGATACCAGTATGCTCGTTATTTTAGTGAATTTGATGTTGGCAATCAATTTAAGTTCAATTTGTAAAAAACATACTTAATTTATTTTGATTTAAAATCTCCCTCTTTATTTTAGAATTTATGTAATCAATTACCAATAACCAATCAATAATCAATCAATCATAAAATGAAATAATCAGAGCAAATCTAAATCATAAAAATTATAAATAGAGCAATACAATCAAAAATCATCAGAGGAATACAAAATGGTTAGAGAAAATTATCAAATATCATAAAATGCAATAAATACAACAAGGATCATAAGAGTTAAAGCCAACTACATACAATAGTCAAGTCACTAAAATCTAAAAATCAAAATCTAAAGTCATCTCTCATCTCATCTCCCTAAAATCATCTCCCCCTTTGATAATAACAAAACAATCATTATGGACGAGGAGGAGGAATAGGATACTAATAAATTGTAGGGTAGTAGCAGTAGTTGTCTAAAAGTCTTGAGAGGCAATAATGTGCTAATCTAGATGCTGATCAATAGAGTCAAGATGATGCTCAAAACCATTAAGCCGAGTGTTGAGCACCGCAAAGTACTGAGTAAGCAAATCAGCAATAGAGGAAGGAATAGCAGTTGTAGGATCAGGAGTGGAAGTAACATCAGATGTAGGAATATCAGCAACAATAAAGGATGATCCACCCTAGAAATGTCTTTGACGGTTATGACTAAGGGCTGCCTAGTGTGTAGCATCAGCAACAAGGGAATCAGCAGGAGCATGAAATGTTTCTGGTGTCTCCTCTAGGAGAGCCACCTACATGCGCCTACAAACGTCAATTACTCTACATCCATATAGAGCTACAATATCATTGGGAAGACCCAATCCTAAGAGATGCTTGACTTACCTTATAATATACTATAAATAGATGGCAAACTCGTAGGTGTGATCAAATTCACTAAGCATGGAATGCTTAATGAAGGATATGTCAAGATTAGAACCCTTAGGTCCGAGAGCAGGAAGCGAAGCCAAAAAGCATGTAGCAAAAAAGAATAGGACCAACTAGATAGGATTGAAAAGAGATGGAGAATGATAGGACCAAAAAGAATAGGTGATCAGGCAAGGACAGTAATATAAAGAAGGGGACTTAAGATATGAGGCTTTAAGCCTCAAAGGATGGAAGGGAGTATCGAGTACGATACCCCTCTAGAATGTGTTATGATCAAAGACTGCAGATTTGACATTTGCAATGCCCTCAATATGGAAGTCAAAAATAGCATCAAACTCAGAAGGGGTGAGTTTGTAGAGTTTTTAGAAGAGACAAAAAGAACAGCCAAAAGATACATCAAGTCTGAAAGTTTGTAAAAACTTGAGTGCAATAGAATAAATGTAGTGGCTATTAAGAAAAGCAAAATTTGACCAACTAATGTTAGTCAAAAATGTAGAACATCAGCCTCCAATTTGACCTAATAGAGAGTCAACTGATACGTAAATTGAGAGTGAGAGAAGACTTTCTCACTTAGAATAGATTGTCGAATGGCAAGAACAAGGGTATTGGTCCAAGGGCCAGAACATGGAAGGATAGTATGTTTGGTCCTACCTCTAACTTGAGACAAGGAACCACCATACAACTCAGGAGTTGACATCGTAAAAATCAAGAATTTTTAAGAAAAATAGAGTTTTGAAAATTTCAACAACAATTCGACAGAAATGGAAAAAATCTAAAAAAAAAATTTAACCTACATAAAATTCAACCAAATTTGAAATATAGCTCAACAAAAAATCCCTAAACAACTTTCTCTAAAGAACTTAGTCCAAAAACTGAGTAAAAATGGTTGAAAATCATAAAATAAAACAAGATTGAAAACTAAATAAAATAGAAAAAATTCAAAATGAAAACTTGAGATTCATGAAGAATCAGACCAAAATACAAGAGTAGGAGTGTGGGTAATGTGATTTTGAGTGATTTGAGATTAATTTGAAGTGATTTGGTGAAGATTTGAATGAGAAATTGAGAGAAAACAAAGGAACAGTAACCGATGTGTCACACCCTAATTTTGGACCGGCTTGACTCAGATCGAGTCTGGGATGATTATGGACCATCTCGGGTTAGTCTTGGGCCATTCTGGTTCGATTCAGATCATTCTAGGCCGTTCTGGGCCAATTCTGGCCCATTTTGGGACGTCGCATACCGCATATGTTTCTAGACCCTCGCATATGTACAAACATACGCGATCGCGTATGTTTGTGACACTACGCATATGTGAGCATATGCGATCGCGTATGTTTTTAAGGTTTAGCATATGTTGACATACGCGATCGCATATGTCTCCGGGGCAGCAATTTTAAAAGCTTTGGAGCTCCATTCTGACGAGGGTTGGCAACTTTTAGCGAGATTAGACCTACGGGATTAGGGTTTTGGCAGCCGCAAAACGTGATTAACTCTTAATTAACCTAATTTTGATTATTCTAAGCCATTAGGGTTAAAATCAACTCACCAAATTACTTAGATTAGGTGATTTCATCCCTAACGCTTGGGATTGGACTACTCTTTCGTTCCCTATACTTGGAGCTAAGGAGAATCGACGAGAGGTTGGTACATCCATCAATTTTTATTATTATCATGTGATTTTCATGATATCCATGTTTGATTTTGAT